>SJXQ01011678.1:134726-162207 GCA_006408695.1 Aepyceros melampus
GTCTTGTCTTTGTTGACTGTATAGAGCTTCTCCATCTTTGGCTGCAAAGAATATAATCAATCTGATTTCGGTGTTGACCATCTGGTGATGTCCATGTGTAGAGTCTTCTCTTGTGTTGTTGGAAGAGGGTGTTTGCTATGACCAGTGCATTTTCTTGGCAAAACTCTATTAGTCTTTGGCCTGCTTCATTCCGCATTCCAAGGCCAAATTTGCCTGTTACTCCAGGTGTTTCTTGACTTCCTACTTTTGCATTCCAGTCCCCTATAATGAAAAGGACATCTTTTTTGGATATTAGTTCTAAAAGATCTTGTAGGTCTTCATAAAACCGTTTGACTTCAGCTTCTTCAGCATTACTGGTTGGGGCATAGATTTGGATAATTGTGATATTGAATGGTTTGCCTTGGAGACGAACAGAGATCATTCTGTCATTTTTGAGATTGCATCCAAGTACTGCATTTCTAACTCTTTTGTCGGACTCTTTTGATTTTATTTAGTGAAGTTATTTTGAGTGAGTGAGTGAAGTTGCTCAGTCGTGTTCAACTCTTTGCGACCCCATGGACTATAGCCTATCAGGCTCCTCCGTCCATGGGATTTTCCAGGCAAGAGTGCTGGAGCGGATTGCCATTTCCTTCTCCAGGGGATCTTCCCAACCCAGGAATCGAACCCAGGTCTCCCACATTGCAGGCAGATGCTTTACCACCTGAGCCACCAGGGAAGTTATTTTACTTAATGTTTTTCTTATATGTACTTAAGATTCTATTATTTGATTTATCAGCATTAAGTGATAACGTTTATCTTACATCTATTACCTATGAGGTAATAACGTGGAATACTTTATTTTCTATCATTTTCTCTACTTTCTTCCTATTGAAACAAAATGTTTGCTCTTTTCTTCTTTGTCAAATTATATTCTATATATCTAGCAACACTTCGGCCTCATCTATCCTTTGTTTAGCTTTATTTTCGAATATAAATAATATTCCCAATGCTGAATACAAAGTATTTGACATATAAAATATATTCAGGGTTTGTCAGCATTGCTGAAGTTTCCTGGTGGTCTTTGTTTGATGAAGTTTATTGTCTGGCACCCTGTGTTCAGAAAGAAGCACAGAGCTCATTGTCAGTCTTTGTATTTGGAGGCAGTATATATATAACAGTTGAGAATACTGGTCCTATGCTCATGCACCAGAATATGAAGCCCAGTTTTCAGTGAGTGCAGAGCCAGAGAGCAAGTTAGGTAGGTGGGCTTAGTATCCTGATCTCCCAGCTCAGTGATGCAGAATGTCCAACAGAATAAGAATTATCTGGAAAGGATAATAAACCCTATAGATATCTGAAAAGCCTCAATAGGATAATTACAATGTAGACCTTTAGGATTACATAGGTATTCTACACTGTCTATTTGAAAAAGAGCTCCTGATGGAATTCAGAGATCTGGGATAAGAGTCTGGAGAAGAGATAAATGGAGGGACTGTGGGACCATCTGCAAGTCCTTAAGGTGCTTGTGTCTCTCCAGAGGATGTCCACTATAGAGGCAGTATGACTGTCCTGTGAACGTCAGCAAGATGTCCCCTACAATATGGTCTCAGAACAAAAGCCTCATTTTTACAGGGGGAAATGTAAGAGGGACACAAGATTACATGATTCACTGTCTTAAAACATACCCTATTACCAGAACAGCTAGCTGACTCCTAACAGCATGACAGGAGGATGCTGTCCATGTGCTGAATTAAAACTCAACACACAATGTGAGCTGTATTCCTAATAAAAAATAAGGTTCAGGAACAAAAGACTGGTTACTCTCAGTCACCTGCAATAATGTTCCCATCTCCCTCAAATTAGGGTCTACCAGATTTGAAGTCCTAGTTACTAGTTCCTATAGGATAAACAGAGAATCAACCACTGAAATTGAAGTTGGGATTGCCACCTGACCATTATGGGTTTTACTCATACCTGCAGACCAAAAGAAAATAATTTCTACATGGGATAGAGGTCATGAACTTAGGTCACCACTAGGAAGCATCACTGATGTTACACTGTGGGGTCAGGAAAGAATGTGTAAAGAAGCCATAGCATTTCCTGGGTTTATCTGTGCCCTATTGGGCATAGTGGTGATGAGACAGTTATGGGAACAACAACCCAAAAATCTCAAGGCAACTAATGGCTCAAATCAGTTGAAATTCTGGCTGGGTATAAGGAAAACAGAGTAAGAAGTGGAGAACTGAGATCTTGAAAATCATTTGTGCCCCTGAAACATGTTGAAGCAATGAGAATTGTAGCTTATTTATTATCATAATACTTTAAGTCTCTGCAGAGATTGCAACCAGTTACCTCTGCAAAAGAAACTCTGGGAAATTTCTGTGAGATTACATGGGAAATTCTGAGTGGTACAAATGGTGAACATTGTTGAACATCTTTTTGAGCACATATTAGATTCTGTTGGTTTAACTGATTTTTTCCCATTTCTGTGAAAATGGGCTTCTTGTGGATTCAATAGAGTTGCACAATTGCCTGACCTAAACATATCTCCAGTTTTGTTTCTGCACTCTTCTGGCTCACAGATCTAGAGATTTACAGTTGGCATAGTGATGGTGAACATCTTGGCAAATAGTTCAAAACTCATGCATATGAACAAGCCCCACCCCGCCCCGCCCCTTGAGACACTCAATTGATTGTTAATTGAGCAGAGCTAATGAATAAATGCTTTCTCCTTTTCTCCTTCAGTTCAGTTCAGTCGCTCAGTCGTGTCCGACTCTTTGCAACCCCATGAATCGCAGCACGCCAGGCCTTCCTGTACATCAACAACTCCCGGAGTTCACTCAGACTCATATCCATCGAGTCAGTGATGCCATCCAGCCATTTCATCCTCTGTCGTCCCCTTCTCCTCCTGCCCCTAATCCCTCCCAGCGTCAGGGTCTTTTCCAATGAGTCAACCCTTCACATGAGGTGGCCAAAGTACTGGAGCTTCAGCTTTAGCATCATTCCTTCCAAAGAAATCCCAGGGCTGATCTCCTTCAGAATGGACTGGTTGGGTCTCCTTGCAGTCCAAGGGACTCTCAGGAGTCTTCTCCAACACCACAGTTCAAAAGCATCAATTCTTCAGCGCTCCGCCTTCCTCACAGTCCAACTCTCACATCCATACATGACCACAGGAAAAACCATAGCCTTGACTGGACGGACCTTAGTCAGCAAAGTAATGTCTCTGCTTTTGAATATACTATCTAGGTTGGTCATAACTTTTCTCCCAAGGAGTAAACGTCTTTTAATTTCATGGCTGCAGTCACCATCTGCAATGATTTTGGAGCCCCCAAAAATAAAGTCTGACACTGTTTCCACTGTTTCCCCATCTATTTCCCATGAAATGATGGGACCAGATGCCATGATCTTTGTTTTCTGAATGTTGAGCTTTAAGCCAACTTTTTCACTTTCCTCTTTCACTTTCATCAAGAGGCTTTTTAGTTCCTCTTCATTTTCACTTTTATTATTAAATGAATAAAATATTTACAGAATAAATGAGATGAAATGACGTTATGCTAAGAATTCTAATGAACTCATATTTTCCCCAAAATTTTTAGTCATGAGTATTTTTTTTCATTAATTACACAGTCAAATGTAAAATGATTACTTATGAACCAATTTTCAGTTATTCTATAGTCATTCATGGCTTTGTTTATTGATCATTATGGAAAATATGTCTTACCATTTATGGTGAATGGATATCTTGTAACTAGTTTTTTCAGAGTCCAGGCAAGACTTTATTTCTTTACTTGCTTTTAGGCTTCTTGTACACAGAAGATGTAGCTTTCCCTCTGATACTGAGAAAAAACATTTTGTGATTTTCTAAGCTTTTGAGAGTCCTTTTATTTTCCCTATCTTTAATCCATTGGTTCAGAAGTGCTCAGTAGTAAATCAGTCTCTACTTCAAAAAACCCTGTATGAAACATAAATGAGACATTTAATAGCATGGTAGCATTTTTCAAAGTCTATGAAATGCTATTTTTAACATTACTGGTAAAGCTTATGATTTAAGTATGTTAGGTATTAATTTGAATTTTATTTTTTCCAAGTTTCTTAAAAGAGCTACACATATATTAAATAATTAGATGTTTTGAATACTATAATTATAGAAAGCTTCAGCTTTTAATACATCTTATACATCAATTTAAAGGGAAACTGGCTGCTGTTGCTTCATCTTCTTAGACACTATTAAGTTTGTTGTTGTTGTTGTTGTTGTTTTCAATTCTTTGTTAAGAAACACCCCAGGTTCTTTTTTTTTTTTTTAAAGCACTCTTTCATTTTAGCAGAATGATACATTGAAAACAATCCTACCCATCTTGAAATACAAAACATCAGAGTGGTTATTGAACCATGGAGTGTTTCCATTACTTTTTGTCATGCAGACTTTTTTCATATGCTTAATTTTTTAGTGCTAACAGAGTATTGCAATATTCTAAAGTGCAACACTTTCCCCAATGAATCTCATAAATCTTATGGCCACAGTGGTTGGAAAGCAAGGGGCATTTTATAATTGCATATATTTATGATCCAGAGACAAATGTCTCTCACAGGTTTTTTTTTTTTTTTAAAGCACTCTTTCATTTTAGCAGAATGATACATTGAAAACAATCCTACCCATCTTGAAATACAAAACATCAGAGTGGTTATTGAACCATGGAGTGTTTCCATTACTTTTTGTCATGCAGACTTTTTTCATATGCTTAATTTTTTAGTGCTAACAGAGTATTGCAATATTCTAAAGTGCAACACTTTCCCCAATGAATCTCATAAATCTTATGGCCACAGTGGTTGGAAAGCAAGGGGCATTTTATAATTGCATATATTTATGATCCAGAGACAAATGTCTCTCACAGGATTTATTTGTGTTGTTATATGGCATAGTATGATGGTCTCTGGGTAAGTAATCTGCAAACATCAGCTCTGACTGAACTTGAGTCACTGGCTGGGCCAGCTGAAACTTGAAAATACCAACTTTTTTCAGTAGATAATCACACTTAAATGCTAATAATGCTTTCTATGGGCTTCCCTGGTAGCTCAGATGGTAAAGAATCCATCTGCAATGCAGGAGATCTGGGTTTGATCCCTTGGTTAGGAAGAATCCCCTGGAGAAGGGAAAGGCTACCCACTCCAGTATTCTGGCCTGGAGATTTCCATGGACTGTATAGTCCATGGAGGCCCAAGGAGTCGAACATGACTGACTAGCTTTCAAGTTCAATGCTTTCTAATAGGTTTTATAATATTAGGTACATTGATATACTATGATGTTTTTCATAGAAGAGGAGCAAAATGTCTTATATAAAAGAAAAGCATGATTTTCTAGCAAGGCTAGACTCTTCCTTAACAAGTTTGATATTTCTGACTTAAGTTAGGACAATTCTATCTAGCGTCACTTGGGGGGTGGGGGAATGGAATGAGACAATAGAGTAATTACCAGGTGGACTCTAATTTGGATCTGTCTTCAAATTTTGGGTCTCTTGAGTTGGTAATACCTTGCATATCAACATGGGAGTAGTAGTTTCTTGTACACCAATATAGATGTCTAAAGATTGAAAAAATATATATATTTTCAACCCCAAAGAAAAGCTTTTACAAATGAAAGAGTGCCCTTGAAAGTAGCCTCTGGAAGATCTATCTAAAGTAGATAATAATATCTACGGTATCCCTAACTTTCTGCCTGCTGATTTCCAAATGAAGGAGATACACCATTAATAGTGCCATTGGCAGCACAGATACGTGTCTACCATCATGTCTGTAGAGCCCAAATATATTCAGGAGGTTAGCAGTAGCTAAGCAGAAGATATTCAGTAAAGTTCAGAAACAATTTATAAAAGCAGATAACAGGAAAAGATTTTACTAGGTAATCTTTTCAGGATAACAAATATATTAGTTTACTCACAAATCACATTTAGTTCTTCATTTTTTAATTCAGGATAGAAGACACATACTTAATGAGGCATTTTATTGAAGTAAAATGCATTTGATTATTGCTTTGACACAAATAAGCTAAAATCTTCTGGATAATATTCATTTATAAAAGCTTATAATTTTATTAAAAAGAACTAACATGTTGGCAATTNGTTAAAGCGTCTGCCTCCAATGCGGGAGACCCGGGTTCGATCCCTGGGTCGGGAAGATCCCCTGGAGAAGGAAATGGCAACCCACTCCAGTATTCTTGCTTGGAGAATCTCATGGACTGAGGAGCCTGGTGGGCTGCAGTCCATGGGGTCACAAAGAGTCGGACACGACTGAGTGACTTTACTTACTTACTTAAACTATTGCAACAATCTAGACATGAGACAATAATGGCTTGGAATTTAGTTGTAGAGGTAGAAATTCTGAGATTGGTTAAAAGAAGAGATCTATTTTTAAACTTAAGCCAAAAGAATTTACTGATAAATTAGGTATGGTACATGAAAGAAATAGAGGAAATATAGAATACTCCAACAAATGAAACAAGGTAGATGAGGAGGAAAGGATTTGCAAGTATTAAAAAATCAAAGTGTTAAGTGTGAAGTGAGTATTAGATATCTAATGGTAGATATGAAAGTTTAGAATTCAGAGGAATAGTCAGATGTAGAGATATAAAGTAGGAACTCCTAAGAAGACAAATAATATTTATTCCTCCTATAAGATTGAATGGGGTCTCCCACAGAGTAAGTGTAGGTAAAGAAGAGAAGTCTGAGACCTTAGCCCTTGGACTTTCCAACAGGTTAGAAGGAAAAGGAAACACAAGCCAAAGAACTATCAGCAATGAAGGCAGGAGGAAAATCAAGAGAGACTGATGTCTTGAAAGCCAAGTGAAAAAATGAGTTGTGATGGAGTAAATGATCAACTGTCTTGAGAACTACAATCACTGGATTTAGCAATTGGCTAGTAATTGTTGACCTTAACAATAGCTGTTGGAATTGGTATGGAAGAATTATACTGGTTTGAAGAGTAAATGAAGGATAACTGAGGAAAGCACTATTTTAGAGTTCTTTTATATATTGTTGCAAGAAATGGGGCATGAATTGGAGCAGAATGTGAGTACAAACACATATTTTGTTTTATTTTTTGTGTGTCTTTACTGAATTTGTTACAATATTTTCTGCCTTTTATTTGGGCTGTGAGTCATGTGGGATCTTAGTTCCCCGACCAAGACTCCGACCCGCATTCCTTGCATTGGAAGGCAAAATCTTCACCACTGGGCCACCAGGGAAGTCCCCTACAAACACATATTTTAATACAGCACATATTATGTCAGGTTTTTATCCTAATTGAAATAATCCATAAAAGATAAAAAATGATAATGTAGCAGAGGGAGGAGAAATTGAATAGAAAAGAGAGAATGAAATTTATTCTATAGAAATATGAATATTTTGTCCATAATAAAAAAGTAAGTAGATTGTTAGATGTGCTCTTAGGAGTGTTTACAGAAGTCCTCTTTGACTACTTCGATTGGGGTTCACAATATATATATCTATCATCCTTAAAAAGTACATCAAAAATCCATAGAATTAATTGTCCTTTGTGAAAAACATGGTTTTTAGGTTAATCAAGAACTTTCAGGTCTTTTCATTCTCAAGTCAGTACTTTAAAAAAATATTTTAAATATATAATAATAATTTTAATATATATAGAAGTTAATATAAATAGTAATGATAAATATAGACATATTTAATGAATTCCTCTTTTCTGATTTGTTTTCAATTTTTATGAATGATATTAATTTTCTCATGTTCTCTTTTCTAACTGAAGCATGTTAACTTCTCAATAAATGTAGCTATTATTAGGAAAATAGAATGGGAAATGTAATTTCTTGGTTGACATCACTTAATGACATTGAAACTTCAGACATTCTTTGTTTTTATGCAAATTGAGTCTTCAAAATTTTGTTCAATTGTGGAAAAACATTTTATTGCACATTAAACCTGAGAAGAGCCAACTTCATTCTTGAATAGTAATCCTCCTAAAAACGTGTTCTTAGGAAGATATTCACAAATATGTCTGTTTCTAAAGGGCTTCATTTTAATTTTCAGTAAGGTCACCTAAATGAGCCAGCAGGATTTCCTAAAACTTGGTTTATTTCCTGATAAAATTGTATAATCTCAAATCATGCATCGCTATGATTGAGGTTACTGCTTAACTCTAAATCTACTGATTTAGGGGGACATAATCAACAAACCATTGACATTGGCATTACAGTGGGAAAACTCAGACATAAGAAAGAAAATATTTTAAGTAGATAAATAAGTCCTAATGCTCAAGTTACAACTCTTGACATGGAGTCAACTCTGACATGCTATTGTAGAGAAGAAAACTTTTCCTTTCTTTCCTTCTTTGGTGGATCTAATAATTTAACTGACATTAGGCAAAATAACAGGAGAAAACCAAATTTAATTTCTATGTACAGAAAGAGGAGATTTAAGGAAGGAAACAAAGCAGGCTGTTTGTATACCTTTTTATAAACAAATAATAAATTCCTACAGAATTGAGAGAAAAAAGCCGCTGGGTACAGGAAGTGAATGAGTAAAGGAGTAACAAGGTTTGTTTATAGACTCTCCTTGGCCTTGAACTCCCTATCTCACATGATAAAGATGTCTCTCTGTCTCCTGGTACAGGAAGGGTACTTTTCATATGGGAGCTTTATTTCCTGCTTTCAGGGGGACAAATGAGGGTCAGAATGTCCTTTCTAAATCAGTTGTTTCTTAAATAACTTTATTCAAAATAATATGCCAAAGTGACATATTTTGGGGGTGGGCTTCTCTGAACCTCATCATTATTTAAGCAACAAGACAAAGCTTTCTTCTCAAAGAAAAGACCAAAACTTAGAAAGGATTATGTCACCACAAATCTTTCAGTTATTTTATTTTAATGTAGTTTAGGATATTCTTGAAAGAGCAGCTAATGATTTTTTAATCACTGGGTATCTGGATATATGGTAATATTCCTCACATTCCAGATGTCCAACAGTTAATTGAAGAAACTGATACATTTCCACCACCATCTAAACTGAGACATTCTAAGTTATGGAGGCTCAGAAATAAAATCAAAATTATAGAAATGGCAGAAACTTCAACATCTGAATATAGATTTTTTTGATGAACAAGTATTATATATTTCTATTTTATATTTATAGCATTTATTTTCCAGTAATTTATTTTGTATTTTTCAAGTAATGTATTTTTCAAGTATTTATATTTCAGTAATTTATTAGACAGCAGGATAGTTTTCTTAAACCATTGTTCAAACAAGAAATTTTAAAGGGAGCTTTTCCAAGCTGGGAATAATTACATACATATATTTCATTTTTATTTCTACCTTTTAAGAGGATACTATTAATTAGGGAGAGAATATTGCTATCTTTGCAATGAGTGAGTATATTACAGTTCTAGATGTTTTTAGATATATATAGGAAATGTAACATTTATATAGGAAATGTAACATGAAAGATTTCTATTTTAACATTTATAAGTAAAACTTTGTTTTTATTTATTTGAAATGATTTCTCGAAGACATGGTCATGGATATTTCTGCAGTTGCAAAACCTCTGTAAATGAAACACACTAGGGAAATTGTATTTTTTTTATAAATTATCTATGAAAATAAAAACAAAATGTTTATAATCTACACAAAATGCTTAAAATTTTAACATTTAGAATTTTAGATCCTAGGTATTGCTTTTCTACAATCATAAACAAATCAGAAGAAAACCAATAGTGAGTTCTTATAAAGACATACTCACATATCATTTTATAAAGTTGATAGTCTTCTAAGAAAATCACTCATTGGTCTATTATTATTATTGCTATTTTGAAATTCATAACTTTTTTCGTGATTGAAGAACAAGAGATATACAAAAGTATTTCCTGCTATGAGAAGCCAGGCTATATTATTTTATTTTGGGAAAAAATTATTAATTTCAGTGTTTTTTAAAAATGACTAGAAAAATAAAGGTGAGCTATTCAAATAAAAGCATCATGGAAATAATGAAAGCAGGTTCATGAAACATACTGAGCATGTTTTCATACTTATGCTATAAATAACCAAAATATTACATACTGAAATGATACCAAGGAAGAAAAATTCCAGGAAAATAATATTTTATTTGGGCAGATTTTGGCTATGGTTTTTCCCGTGGTCATGTATGGATGTGAGAGTTGGACTGTGAAGAAGGCTGAGCGCCGAAGAATTGATGGTTTTGAACTGTGGTGTTGGAGAAGACTCTTGAGAGTCCCTTGGACTGCAAGGAGGTCCAACCAGTCCATTCTGAAGGAAATCAGCCCTGGGATTTCTTTGGAAGGAATGATGCTAAAGCTGAAACTCCAGTACTTTGGCCACCTCATGCGAAGAGTTGACTCATTGGAAAAGACTGTGATGCTGGGAGGGAATGGGGGCAGGAGGAGAAGGGGATGACAGAGGATGAGATGGCTGGATGGCATCACTGACTCAATGGGCGTGAGTCTGAGTGAACTCCAGGAGTTGGTGATGGACAGGGATGCCTGGCGTGCTGTGATTCATGGGGTCGCAAAGAGTCGGACACAACTGAGTGACTGAACCGAACTGAATTGGCTATATTTATTATATATATATATATTTATAGAGAAAAAGGCTGTTACACAGGGATTAATTTTTCCATGTATATTTTCTTTTAAGAAAGGAAAGAAGTAACTTAAATTGTGGTCTTAAAAATACCAATGCTTAAATAATGCTTTTTTCTCTAGTTTGACTTCCCATTCATGGAGAACTGAAAATAAAGATGATTTCTTCTCTCTAACACACACCTGAAAGGAGGTAGTGAATCGAAGTCTAATTTTTGTTTGTATTTATTTGAATTACTCTAGTCAACATAATTTGAGAACAACTTTTTTTTTTTTAACTACAAGCATTTATAAAGAATGAATATTGAAAAGTATGGTAAAAAGAAAAAGGTCAGAAATATAGTTTAGAAGTATTAATTTTCATCATTTTTCACTGAACTGCATTTAGTTTTAACTTTTGACCATATTAACCACATATTGGTTCTCACGTAACTTATTTGTTAAAGGGACTATAGAACCTTTTTTTTTTTAACTACAAGCATTTATAAAGAATGAATATTGAAAAGTATGGTAAAAAGAAAAAGGTCAGAAATATAGTTTAGAAGTATTAATTTTCATCATTTTTCACTGAACTGCATTTAGTTTTAACTTTTGACCATATTAACCACATATTGGTTCTCACGTAACTTATTTGTTAAAGGGACTATAGTTGTTGTCTAGTCACTAATCTGTATCCAACTCTTTTTTGACCCCATGTACTATATAGCTTGCCAGGCTCCCTCTGTCCATGGGATTGCCTAGCCAAGAATACTGGAGAGGGGTTGCCATTTTCTTCTCCAGGGTATGTTGCCTGCTGCTGCTAAGTCGCTTCAGTCGTGTCCGACTCTGTGCGGCCCCATAGATGGCAGCCCACCAGGCTCCGCCGTCCCTGGGTTCTCCAGGCAGAATACTGGAGTGGGTTGCCGTTTCCTTCTCCAGTGCATGAAAGTGAAAAGTGAAAGTGAAGTCGCTCAGTCACGTCCGACCCACAGCGACCCCACGAACTGCAGCCTACCAGGCTCCTCTGTCCATGGAATTTTCCAGGCAAGAGTACTGGAGTGGGGTGCCATCGCCTTCTCTGACTAGGGATTAAATCCACACCTCTTACACTGGCAGGCAGATTCTTTACTGCTGAGCCTCCATGAAAACCATTATCCAACTTTTAAGGTCTAGAGTGCAAGATAAGCAAGGGAATGTGTGTGTTGTGTGTGTTAGTCGTTTAGTTGTGTCTGACTCTTTGTGACATCATGGACTGTACAGCCTGTCAGGCTCTTCTGTCCATGGGATTTCCCAGGCAAGGATACTGGAGGGGGTTGCCATTTCCTTCTCTAAGCAAGGGAATAGGCAACTGTGATATCCAGGGTAAAAAGGTGTATGCTAGAGGTAAGGAGAAAGTAGGATGAAAATCTGGGAAGTGGAGGGTGGGGCAGAAATATTTGAGTTTAATTTCAATTTTGATTGCAGAATGGAAAACCTTAGATTGTGATCACCCAGAAATCAGAGATATAAGTGGAGGGAGCATTGCCCTAGTGCAGGAAAGATATAGCAACAGCCAGATCTAGGGCAGCAGTAATGGGGATAAAGAGTAAGCAGATACATTTAATATTCATTAAGGAAATATGCAGATGACACCATCCTTATGGCAGAAATCAAAGAGGAACTGAAGAGCCTCTTGATGAAAGTGAAAGAAGAGAGTGAAAAAGTTGGCTTAAAACTCAGCATTCAAAAAACAAAGATCATGGCATCAGGTCCCATTACTTCATGGCAAATAGATGGGGAAACAATGGAAACAGTGAGAAACTTTATTTTCTTAAGCTCCAAAATCACTGCAGATGGTGACTGCAGCCATGAAATTAAAAGATCCTCCTTGGAAGAAAAGCTATGACCAACCTAGACAGCATATTAAAAAGCAAAGACATTACTTTGATTCATGGGGTTCTCAAGGCAAGAATACTGAAGTAAGGTAGAATATAGCCTGCCCTGTGACATCCTATGTTTGCTTGTCTGATTTTTTAATAATAACAGAAATTTTTGAAGCAAAGTAAATACTTAAAATTGCCCATCAAAATGATTTTTGTTGTTTTACTTTAAATACTATTTTGTACAACTGGGAAATAACACTTCCAATAGCATTGGCCCTGTATCATAGAAATTATTTAAATACACTGAATCACATGTAAAGTATTCTTAGAAGTGGAAAAAAAATCACAATTCACCTATTTCCAGTTCATTTACCTGAATCTAAAGAAATTTATGTCATTTACACTTAATAAACAGCAATCAGCAACATGTAGTTTCACATTAAAACCCTCATTAAATTAAAGGGCTACTTTAATGTATTCTTCTGAGTTGTACTGCCGTGGAAGAAAAAAATGAAATTTTGGCTCATTTTAGAGTTAAGGTGAACAGGTTACAATATTAGACCTATTCTCTAAATTGACTTGTTTAAATTAAGCATTACCAATCATGATACAAATTAAAAGAATAAGAAGAACCTGAATCTAAAGAAATTTATGTCATTTACACTTAATAAACAGCAATCAGCAACATGTAGTTTCACATTAAAACCTTCATTAAATTAAAGGGCTACTTTAATGTATTCTTCTGAGTTGTACTGCCGTGGAAGAAAAAAATGAAATTTTGGCTCCTTTTAGAGTTAAGGTGAACAGGTTACAATATTAGACCTATTCTCTAAATTGACTTGTTTAAATTAAGCATTACCAATCATGATACAAATTAAAAGAATAAGAAGACAGGCATTTTATTGAAAACTGAGTTGATAAAATACTTGGTTTATTGATGGCAGTGGCTTATTTTTGTAATCAAATTTTTCTCAGACCATAAAAATTATTTCATAACTTGTCAGCAATTCTTTGATAAAGAACAATTAAAGGAATGTCAGTAGAAGTTCAAAATGATGATAAACTGGAGAGGAAAGTTTGCCTGGAATTATAATGCTGCCAAAATGATCCTTGAATGATTTGCAACTATTAGATCATTATATTTTCAATCCAGTGGAGGCCTCTAAATACAGGTATTGTTGCCCTTGTAACAGAAAGGAAAATTACAAAGAAGGGGGAAAAAAAAAAACCCCTCAATGCTTGTAATTTAAGGATCAATGTTAAACCTGATGTCTGATGATGGAATTTATTATATTATTTGAATAATTTCTGTAACTCACAGATTAGTATTTTTCTTTGAATTTGTACTAAGATGATAATAGATATACAACTAGGGTGAAAGATAAGCAGAAACAAGTCAAGCACAGAGACTGGGGAATAACATTCCAGGTTCAAAAGCCCTAAGGTGAGAACTGTGTTATCATGTTAGCATGCATTCAGTACTGTAACATTTACAGAATAAGATATTCACCATTTGTCTACATAATGTACAATGTTGCTAATTATGTACAAAAGTTAACACATGTATTTCTCTTCATGCATCTTGGGTTAGTTAATGGTGAAAATACATAGTCATTTAGAAAATATTGCTAGATAGGAATACTTTATCTTTACCTTTATTAATAAAATTGTCAACTTGGATTCAGTTCAGTTCAGTTCAGTCGCTCAGTCGTGGCCAACTCTTTGCGACCCCATGAATTGCAGCACGCCAGGCCTCCCTGTCCATCACCAACTTCCACAGTTCACTCAAACTCACATCCATCGAGTCAGCGGTGCCATCCAGCCATCTCATCCTCAGTTGTCCCCTTCTTCTCCTGCCCCCAATCCCTCCCAGCATCAGAGTCTTTTCCAATGAGTCAACTCTTGTGGGATTAAAATGTGATGTCTTCTCTTGTTCTTTATTTATTATCTTTACAGCACAGCAGTGAACCAGAAACCAGTTATTTTGAGCATAGTAGTATATATTATTACTTCTGGCTAATTACACTTTGGTTGATACAGATGTTGTCTAATTTAATCTAAATTCTCTGTGGATATTAGCAATTTAACACACTGTTACCTGAAGTTATGTTAACTTTTTACGTTGGAAAATGATTTTTTTCATAAGTATAGGATTAAAATTTTGTTTTCCTCCAAATAATAAGAGACATAAACTGAGAGTAAATTTCAGTTATATAGTTTCTAAGGGAATACAATTTAAAGCCAAGGAACTCAACTAGACTCTTCAACTATCTTAATATACAAGACTTTCTATAAAAATGCACTAAAAAATTCAGTGATTCCACAGTACCTGTTGCACCTCCCTGCTTATATTCTTGTGACTTTTCTGTGCACCTCACTGATTTTAAATTCCTGGTATCTGTATCTCGATGCTTTGCTCCCCAATGGTGCTTCTGGAACCTCCTTATTCTAGTCTTCCTTAAAGCATTCAGGTTTGTATTTTCCATCATTAGTGTAAACCACCTGTATCTCTTCATATCAAAATTTTTCAGATACCCAAGTTGGCTTCTCACTCTATGATTGTAATTGTTGGTTACATGTTTTAAAATGAGAATGGTATCTCCATTTAGTTATACAATAATGTTTATTAGTATTTTCAGAATTTATAACTGTAGTTTTATACTGTGACATTTATAACTGGACAAAAATAATTTCTTAATGTCTGGTATTCTCACGGATAGATAACTAAAATACTTTGCACTTCTGTAGATATCTAATCTTCATAATTTCTACTTTGATAACTCAGTGGTTTCAGTATCCATGAAGAGAAAAATTCCCAAACTCACAGCTTCTTGGTTATCTCATCAACATTCAGTATATCAAATGCCAGTTATATGGAGGATAACCACCAATTTTTTGTCTAAATTCTTCCTTTTTACATCTGTGAAAGTACTGGCACAATCAAGATTCTGAGCCTTTCATCTCCAAGAGTTTCCTCATTCCCTTTGAAATTTATTTCTCCCCATCCTGTGCTCCTTCTCTCCATGGACAAGGATCTATTTGCTTTCAAGTGCTATCAGCTAATTAAATCCATTCTCTGCTCATATTGGCTGCAAGTGAAGGCTAATTTATGTGGTTTTAAAACTTAGCATAACCCTTACTTATTCCTGGCATCTTCCACTTTTTTTTTTTTTCCAAATTGGTTTTGTAAAGAGTAGAAACCATAAAAGAGAAATAAAATATCAGACAGTTTATATAATATCAAGATTAAAATAAGACAATGACTTGATTTACTGATCCATTTTTAAACTCTGATTGGATCTCCATTCTACACTCCCAGACTTTTGTCTTACTATTAAAAAGAGTCTAGGGACTTCCCTGACAGTCCAGTGGTTAAGACTGTACTTCCAATGTAGGGGGAGGGGGGTGGGTGGGGGTGGGGATTGGTTCAATTCCAGGTCAGGGAACTAAGACCCCGCATGCTGTGTGGCATAACCAAAAATAAAAAGCTTAAAAAAGTGTCTCTAGCTTATTAAAATCTGCTCCATACTTCTAAGTTTGGTTTTTATCTTTTTGAGATGAACAAGTATATCTATTGTTTAGTATTTATGAACATGACCTTTAGAATTTTAATTCTGGTTGAGGTATTAGGCAAGGTATTTAATCTTCCCATGCTCTTTTCCCTCCACAGTAATACAGTGATATATATTGTGCTTACTTTCTAGGGTTGTGTCAAATTCAGGTTAGTAAATCACAATAAAGAAAACAGAAAAAACATCAGCCTTACTCAAAAACCATTTCAAAATAATTTCAGTAACATTTAGAGACAAATGTGTTCATTTTTAGAATGTTTCAAATGTTTGTTTTCTAAAACTGTAAGAGTAGGTACACTAAACATATTATCTGGTTGGTCTAAAGTTCCATCTATTCTAGTGGCATCAGGGCTTATTTTTGCAAGAGCCATCATAATTACCTGTATGAGGCAATGTCCTTCGTGATGACCAGCCTCACTTTGTCACCTTCAAAAGGTCGTTTTTGGCCAACTTTCCTCAGTTCCTGTGACTTCAGGGAGCTGATCACAGCAAGCTTGCAAATCGGAAACAAGATTTCTCCCTTCTTGGTCCATTACATATGAAATTTTGATGTTAAAATGCTTTCTGGAATCACTTGGATTAACCCAAATGATGATGGCTTGATGTTTTCCTGGAATTTCTTCATAAGTTGTCTATTCCAAAATGAAATAATGATTCATAATATAGTCCTCACTCAAGGCACAAACACGTTACTAATGAATTTGCCTTAATGGAGTGGGTTCTATTACAGTGAAAGAAGACTTATTATTCCTTGGCAAATCTATCTTAGTACTTCTGTGGATTTATAAAGAATAATAATGATTTAAGCAATGCAGAAACATGTGTAGTTAGATTTCTCTACAGAGAGAGCAATGCAACAAAAACTCAGCAGTGGATCTTCTACTGTGAGTAGATGTTCAATAGATGTGTATAACTGATAAAGTAAAATCATTTTTAATAGAGATATTGAGGAATGGGCTTCCCTTGTAGTTCAGTCGGTAAAGAATCTGCCTGCAGTGCAGGAGACCTGAGTTCAATCCCTGGGTCTGGAAGAGGAGCCTGGTGGGCTGCAGTCCATGGAGTCGCAAAGAGTTGAACACAACTGAGTGACTAACACTTCATTCATTGAAAAGCACCACTTGAGGTTCATAATGCTGACTAAATAATTTTATATTTTATTTGTATTGGAGTATAATTGCTTTACCATGTTGTGTTAATTTTCCTGTGTAATGAAGTGAATAGCTATAGGTGTACATATATTTCCTCCCTCTTGAGCCTCTGTCCATGCCCCCCATCCCACTCCTCTAGGTCATGACGAGCACTGAGCTGAGTTCTCTGTGCTATAGAGCAGCATCCCACTAGCTATCTGTTTTACACATGGTAGTGTATATATGCCAGTGATACTGTCTCAGTTCATCCCACTGAAGTTTTATAACTATGTTTTTAGTGCATAGCAGTTCTATGGAAATCTTGTGATTAAAATAGTAAGAAATAAATAAGATCATCACAAGTTAGAAATCTAATAATCTGTTGCAAATAGATTATCAACAGTTTTTACTTCAGAAATAGAAAAGTTACTAAAGATACCTAAAACATGCAGAAAGATGGAGAGAGAAGGGGAACAGATTCTATCAAATGTTTATATTTTATGTATGTGTGTGGGTAGGTGATAGATGAATGATAGATGATAGAAAAACAGCTGTGTGTACATGTATACTTGTCTTACACTCCCTGTTTGCAATAACACAGGCCTATAAAACAGCAAGCTGGGTAGGACCCAGGGTCTGCCAGAAAGGAAGGCAAAATTAGTAATGTATTTAGTGTTCAGCAAGTGTCAATCAAATGATTTAAATCCCCACACTTAGCCTTCACAGCAACCCCACACAGAATGCTCAGGTCAAGATTCCACATCCAACCATCTCTAAAAACAAACAAACAAACAAACAACAACAACCTAAAAAAAAAAAGTAAAAACTGAGTTTGTTTTTATTATAAACATTTATAAATGTATTCGGTAGCAAATCATGCTTTAAATTGTGATGCTGTTAATTTTATTCATAGTCTTTTTTTCATTCAACCAAGTGAGAATATCCAGTTGCTTCCCTAAAGAAATATTAATAGGTTTGTTTATGAGGTGTAACGTAGCTTGCAATCTGTGTAATGTAATACTTATCAAAATGTTTAAAAAATAGATTCAAACATATATCTGGCCCCAAGGATTTGGGATCATAGAATTGTGGGACTGTGTCCCTCCCACATCAGGAGACAGTATGATTATAGGCCAGCATATCAGTGGCTTATTCTTTCTGCTTAAACAGTAGTGTAGACATAATAATTAATGTTTGCTATGACCAGTGTGTTCTCTTGGCAGAACTCTGTTAGCCTTTGACCTGCCTCATTTTGTACTCCAAGGACAAATTTGCATCTTACTCCAGGTATCAAGAAAAAGAAAGGCGAAAAGGTAAAATGGTTGTCTGAGGGGGCCTTACAAATAGCTGAGAAAAGAAGATAAGCTAATGGCAAAGGAGAAAAGGAAATATATACCCATTTGATTGCAGAGTTCCAAAGAATAACAAGGAGAGATATGAAAGCCTTCCTCAATGACCAATGCAAAGAAATAGAGGAAAACAATAGAAAGGGAAAGACTAGATAGCATATTGAAAAGCAGAGACATTACTTTGCCAACAAAGGTCCATCTAGTCAAGGCTATGGTTTTTCCTGTGGTCATGTATGGATGTGAGAGTTGGACTGTGAAGAAAGCTGAGCGCCGAAGAATTGATGCTTTTGAACTGTGGTGTTGGAGAACACTCTTCAGAATCCTTTGGACTGCAAGGAGATCCAAGCAGTCCCTTCTGAAGGAGGTCAGCCCTAGAATTTCTTTGGAAGGAATGATGCTAAAGCTGAAACTCCAGTACTTTGGCCACCTCATGTGAAGAATTGACTCATTGGAAAAGACACTAATGCTTGGAGGGATTGGAGGTATGAGGAGAAGGGGACGCCAGAGGATGTGATGGCTGGATGGCATCACTGACTCGATGGACATGAGTCTGTGTGAACTCCGGGAGTTGGTGATGGACAGGGAGGCCTGGAGTGCTGCAATTCACGGGGTCACAAAGAGTCAGACATGACTGAGCAACTGAACTGAACTGAGCAGCAACAGCAAAGGCAATTTTCACTTAATTGCAAATAAATAAGTTGAGATCTTTGGGATTGTCTCTCGATGAGCCAGAGAATAATTCAACTCTGTATATTTGTCCATTTATGACAGTGATATTTTTAATTAACTGGTTGAATGTTTCTCTTCTGTTTCATCTCCCTTCCTGCTGAAGAGAACTAAATTGGCTCATAAAGTGCTGAGGAGTCTGAGACAGCACAGAAAAGTCTAGCAGATGATGTGTCAAGTTTATCTGGCTCTTACTAGAACAGCCAGCTTGCCTTCTCTTGCAGATGCTCTAAATCATATAACTGAACTTGGTTTTTATTAGGAAAAGCTGGTTTTGAGGATGCTTACAGTAAATTATGGGTCCAAATACAGCAAGTGTGTAAAACATCCTTTGGCAAATTTTCAGAAGTAAAGTTGAATAATGTTTCACTTTATTATCCCTAATAATTTTTCCTTTTCAATCATTTATGCAGTATAACATGCTTTTGTCATATTTAATAATATGCAATTTTGTAAGCTACCTTAAAATTTTTGGAACAAAGTAGATAATATGAAAAGTAATTCAGTGTAATTCATAGTTTTTCATTCAGCTTTGTAACAAAAATCTTTTTATTAGAACTTTTCATAAATATCATATTTCAATGACTACATGAGATTACATTCCTCCATGATTTACTTTATTACTTCCTTCTAGTTCATTGAACAAATTTCCACACAGTTATTAAAATAATTATGTGGTTAACATAATTATGTGTAAAGTTTATAACTTAGTTTAGGTAGATTGATAGAAAAATATAGTAGAGGGTATTGAAAAGCAAGAAAAAAGTAACTTTAGTCTTCAGCTCAGTTCAGTCGCTCAGTCGTGTCTGACTCTTTGTGACCCCATGAATCGCAGCACGCCAGGCCTTCCTGACCATCACCAACTCCCGGAGTTCACTCAGACTCATGTCCATTGAGTCATTGATGCCATCCAGCCATCTCATCCTCTGCGTCCCCTTCTCCTCCTGCCCACAATCCCTCCCAGCATCAGAGTCTTTTCCAGTGAGTCAACTCTTCACATGAGGTGGCCAAAGTATTGTTTCAGCTTTAACATCATTCCTTCCAAAGAAATCCCAGGGCTGATCTTCAGAATGGACTGGTTGGTCTCCTTGCAGTCCAAGGGACTCTCAAGAGTCTTCTCCAACACCACAGTTCAAAAGCATCAGTTCTTCGGCACTCAGCCTTCTTCACAGACCAATGTATATATTTTCAAAATTAATGTATACTTGAAAGACAAAATATTAGACTAAAATATATGAAATCTCTGGGAGCCCATGCCTGCCTAGAGGTGAGGACAGAGGCAGTCAATCCCCGACATGAAGCCAGTCCAGGAAGAAACAAAATCAGATTTTTCCTTTCATGGGGGAAAATTGTTGAATTAAAACCTGTCTGTAATTAATTTTAAGGAAATTTTAAACAACTCACTTTAAATATAGTGGGTTAGACAAACTCAATCTAAGTCTTTATATTATATTCAAGAAGAAGTAAACTCACTTCAAAATTTTAGGTTAATAATAATTTTATATGCTGAAATGTTCATTTGATTTCTAAGAATTCCAGAAATCATGAATATTTATAGTTAAATCCTTCAAATATGGTCAGAGGATAAAATAATCAAATAAATAAAACATATCACTTTTAGTCTGTCTTCATTTTTAAGGAAATTTATGTTGCTAGCTAACGAGAATAGTTCAGACCCTCTTTCCTTTTTATACACTTTGAATAATTGAATCTTTTTCTTCTCCCCCAAAATTTGACTCATAATTTATTTTAAAAATTAATATAAGCAAGACTCCTAAAATGCTTCATATTTGCAATCCTACCTATGAGTGCCTCTCCACTCATAATTCTGCCTTTGAGCTTCTTACAAGGAAAAAAAAAGATAATTCCTGTTCCTATCAAAGTCTTGTCCAGATCCTCCATTTTTTCTCGAATTCTCATAACCTCTAGGCCTGTTAAAAAATTCATTCCTGAAATAACCTTCATGCAGAATCCTAAATTTCTCCTATGGTACTCAATCATTTTCATTAACATAAAAGTAACAGAAATAGCTCTCTTTAAAAAATCAAATAAAAAAGGCAGTTATAAAACCTTCAATCTGCCTTTGCTCATGTTTATCACTCTGTTTTTCCTCTCTTTCACAGTGAGCATTTTAGAAAGTATATTCTATGATATTGACTCCAGTCCTTACCACCTGTTCTGTAGCCAATTCACTCCAATTGAATATCCAATTTTTTTCTTAGTAACTTGTAGAAATGTGCTTTGTTTCATGCAAAACTAATAATACCCCCTACTTTAATAGCTACACAAATAAACATTTTAAAAAAACTCATTACATCACAATAAATTAAAATGCCATGAAGCAATTCCAAGTCCATGACTTTGTCAAAAACAAACTGAGAGAACATTATGCATAGGTAAGGGAAAGATGCTAACTTACTTATAGATAGCAGCTTACAGGTTTCCAAGGCAAGAATACTAGAGATTGTTGCTATTTACTTCTCTAGGCGATCTTCCTGAACCAGAGATTGAACCCCATCTCCTGCATTGGCAGGTGATTCTTTACCACTGTGCCACCAAGGAAGCACATAAAAAAGTCCCATAAAAAATAAATTTTTAAAAAAGCAAAAAAGCAAAGTTTACCCAAATGCATAATAGACTTAAACAAAACAAAGCAAAAATTTAGAAGTATATGAAAACAAACAAACAAACACATTGCTACCTAAGACAAGGTAAAAAAGAAAAAAATATGCTTACTCATGACCCCAAGTCATGATCAATAAAAATGTAAAATATATAAACTGACTGACTTAGAACTAAAAGCTTTTGTTCTTAAAAAGAATATGCCAAGTAGATTAAAAAACAATATGCAAACCTGAGATAAACTATTTGCAAGTCACATATATGAAAAATTATTTAGATTCACAGCATATAGGTAGATGATGGCTCAGACAATAAAGAATTTTACTGCAATGCAGGAGATCCAGGTTCAATCCCTGGGTTGGGAGACCTCCTGGAGAGGGAAATGGCAACCCATTCCAGTATTCTTATCTGGGAAATCCCAGAGACAGAGGAGCCTGGAAGGCTACAGTCCATGGAGTCACAAAGAGTCATTGACAATTAAGCAAAGTACAGCACAATGTAGATCATTTGAGAAGAGTTGACATTGTTACTAGTCTAAATCTTCCAATCCACAAACAAGTTGTGTCTCTGCATTTATTTAGATTTTCTTGGATTTCTTTTATTAGGCATTAACAGTTTTGACATTCAGCTACTGTACATGTCTTGATATCCCTACAAATTTTATTTTTTAGAGTCAATGATGACAAATGATGCTGTGTTTTCAAATTTAGGTTTCCCATGTTTTATATATATATATATATATATATATATATACATATATATATGTGTATATATATATGTTGTTTTTATGTATTGACTATGTGTTCTGCAATCTTGCCTAACTTATTTATTTGTCTAGGATTCTACAATTATTTTTGGTAAATTCCTTGGTATTTTCTATATAGATGACTATGTCTTCTGCCACTAGGGGAGCCTCTTGATAAGAATGAAAGAGGAAACTGAAAAACCAGGCTCAAAACCCAACATGTAAATAATAATAATAATAATTGTGGTACCTGGTCCCATCGCTGTGTGGCAAATATAAGGGGAAAAGTGAAAGCAGTGACAGATTTTCTGTTCTTGGGCTACAAAATCAGTATAGATGGTGATTGCAGTCATGAAATTAAAACCTTGAAAGGGAAGCTATGACAAACCTAGGCAGCATATTAAAAAGCAGACATCATACTTTGCTGACAAAGATCCATCTAGTCAAAGCTGTTGGAAAAAGCAATGGCAACCCACTGTAGTGTTCTTGCCTGGAGAATCCCAGGGACAGGGGAGCCTGGTGGGCTGCTGTCTGTGGGGTCGCACAGAGTTGGACACGACTGAAGTGATTTAGCAGCATCAGCAGCAGCAGTCAAAGCTGTGGTTTTTCCAGTAGTCATGGACAGATGTGAGAGCTGGACCATATGAAAGGAGGTCAAACCAGTCAATCCTAAAGGAAATCAATCCTGAATATTCATTGGAAAGATTGATGCTGAAGTTGAAGTTCCAATGCTTTGGCCACTTGATGCAAGGAGCCAATTCTTGCAAAAGACTCTGATGCTGGGAAAGATTGAAGACAAAAGAGGAAAGGGATGACTGAGGATGAGATGATTGGATGGCATCACTGACTCAGTGGACATGAATTTGAGCAAACTCTGGGAGGTAGTGAAGAACAGTGAAGCCCGGTGTGCTGCAGTCCATGGCGTCACAAAGAGTCAGATACAAGATAACTGACTGACTAAACAACAACAAATTCTCCTACTCTTCAATCTATTAAACTGCTATTTCCTTTTTAAACATTATTATTGCACTAGACTGTGTGAATCACAATAAACTGTGGAAAATTCTGAAAGAGATGGGAATACCAGACCACCTGACCTGCCTCTTGAGACATCTGTATGCAGGCCAGGAAGCAACAGTTAGAACTGGACATGGAACAAGAGACTGGTTCCAAATAGGAAAAGGAGTATGTCAAAGCTGTTTATTGTCACCCTGCTTATTTAATTTATATGCAGAGTACATCATGAGAAACGCTGGACTGGAAGAAGCACAAGCTGGAATCAAGATGGCCGGGAGAAATATCAATAACCTCAGATATGCAGATGACACCACCTTTATGGCAGAAAGTGAAGAGGAACTAAAAAGCCTCTTGATGAAAGTGAAAGAGGAGAATGAAAAAGTTGGCTTAATAACCTCAGATATGCAGATGACACCACCTTTGTGGCAGAAAGTGAAGAGGAACTAAAAAGCCTCTTGATGAAAGTGAAAGAGGAGAATGAAAAAGTTGGCTTAAAGCTCAACATTCAGAAAACTAACATCATGGCATCCAGTCCCATCACTTCATGGGAAATAGATGGGGAAACAGTAGAAACAGTGTCAGACTATTTTTTTAGACTCCAAAATCACTGCAGATTGTGATTACAGCCATAAAATTAAAAGATGCTTACTCCTTTGAAGAAAAGTTATGAGCGACCTAGATAGCATATTCAAAAGCAGAGACATTACTTTGCCCACTAAGGTTCCTCTAGTCAAGGCTATGGTTTTTCCAGTAGTCATGTATGGATGTGAGAGTTGGACTGGGAAGAAGGCTGAGTGCCGAAGAATTGATGCTTTTGAACTGTGATGTTGGAGAAGACTCTTGAGAGTCCCTTGGACTGCAAGGACATCCAACTAGTCCATTCTGAAGGAGATCAACCCTGGGATTTCTTTGGAAAAAATGATGCTAAAGCTGAAACTCCAGTACTTTGGCCACCTCACACGAAGAGTTGACTCACTGGAAAAGACTCTGATGCTAGGATGGATTGGGGGCAGGAGGAGAAGGGGACGACCAAGGATGAGATGGCTGGATGGCATCACGGACTCAATGGACGTGAGTCTGAGTGAACTCCGGGAGTTGGTGATGGACAGGGAGGCCTGGCATGCTGCAATTCATGGGGTTGCAAAGGGTTGGATACAACTGAGCGACAGAACTGAACTGAACTGATTGCTCTAGTGATACTAACATTTATTGTTATAAATTTTTGATTCAGAACTGCTTTACCTCCGTTTAATAGATTTGACATGTTTTACTTTCATGGTCATTGAGAACCATATATTTTGGGGAATTTTTAAAACGTCCTCTCTTTCCTATGAATTTCTTAGTAGTGTTGTTTTTAACTTACAATGATTTGTAGAGACATCATTCCATAATATTTATTGAAATTCAGTTGTTTTGCTCATATATACACACATAATATTTAGATACATCTCCTTAGAGAATTGATTAGTTTATCTTGTAATAATCTTACTGTCTGTTTGCTCTGAAATCTACTTTTTCTGATACTGATATAAAATCATTGAGCTTAATTTTAATTACTGTTTGCCTTTGTATTGGCAATTACAAGGCAACTCTAAAATTCAGGTTTTTTTCTTCTTTTTTTAAACCTGGTTGAGACAGTTTTCAAGGCATTACACTCCTTCATATCTTAATACCAAAATTTTAAAATGTAATTGGTCTTAGTTTTTGGAGAATTATTGTGAGATCACATGCAGAAAACTACTGGACTGTAAGTTGTTTTACGTTTCTTTGAATAGTAATCAAATCATTGACCTTACAAGTTTACATTTTTCAACTCTGTGCTTAGTCACTCAGTTGTGTCCAGCTCTTTGCAATGTTATGGACTGTGGCTTTCTAGGTTCCTTTTTCTACAGGGATTCTCCAGGCAAGAATACTAGAGTGGATTGCCATTCCTCTTCCAGCTCAGAAATTGAACAAAGGTCTCCTGTACTGCAGGCAGATTCTTTACCAGCTGAGCCACCAAGGAAGCCCTTTCATCTATCTAAGGGATAGACAACTGATCAGTGTCCATATCAAATCAAACACAGTGCTATCAAAAGCAGAGAATTATAATTAAACAAAATTTACTCTTTTTTTTTTTTTTTAGAAAATGAGTACCTATTTCCTGTGTAATAATTTTTCCATCTATCACTTGATACTCAAAATTTCAAAACATAGATTTGGAAGAGATTATACATATTTAGGAAGAACAATCAAGCTAAAGAGACTATATTAAATATTATAGTCATTGTCACTCAAAATAGGACAATGGCTATAATACCATAATAGCTACATGATAAAATTTTTGTTTTTAAGTTTTGTGCAAACCCCTTGAATTCTTTTTAACTTTTTTTAGGAAGAACAATCAAGCTAAAGAGACTATATTAAATATTATAGTCATTGTCACTCAAAATAGGACAATGGCTATAATACCATAATAGCTACATGATAAAATTTTTGTTTTTAAGTTTTGTGCAAACCCCTTGAATTCTTAACACTCTTTTTAACATAGTGCATTGCCTTTCTGCTCTCTTTCAGTTCTTCTTTTCCTTTTGTATCCAGAATACCCAAGCTTTCCCTTCACCTCATAGCACCATCATTCACTTGCTACAACAGTCTGAAACACCACCATTCTCTAATGATAAAGAAAAGGAAAGGAAGAGTCTTCAATTGTATACAATCAGTAATATAATCATAGAGGAACAAAGCTCTAAAGAAGTGCATATTCAAGTAA
Organism: Aepyceros melampus; assembly: GCA_006408695.1. Classification (NCBI taxonomy): domain Eukaryota; kingdom Metazoa; phylum Chordata; class Mammalia; order Artiodactyla; family Bovidae; genus Aepyceros; species Aepyceros melampus. Next base: position 161,076 of record SJXQ01011678.1, read on the forward strand.
GAACATAAAATCATTTGGCTTTTTGTTTTTGGTTTCCATTCATGCTGCCTTCTCATTCACTATGTCCCTCTCTTTGCCATGGAGTATAGCCTGCCAGGTTCTTTGTCCACGGATTTCCCAGGCAAAAACATTGGAGTAAATAGCCATTTCCTTCTACATTGTTATTCATTCAATCAGCTTTATTTTTAGCCAAGAAATATTCTGAAGTTTAGAGAAGGGAATGGCAACCCACTCCAGTACTCTTGCCTGGGAAATCCCAGGGACGGGAGCCTGGTGGGCTGCCATCTATGGGTTGGCACAGAGTCAGACACGACTGATCTGACTTAGCAGCAGCAGCATTCTGAACTTAATTCTACCACTTTTGCAGAAAAGCAACTTTCTTTTCAAATTTAGTTTGTACAGTTTTATGAGTAAAGGTCAGAGATTACATCTCCTCCACTCTACTGTAATATACAGTCTACTGTATTACTGTATTTCTTATGGAAATATCATTACCATTTAAATAGTTAAAATACTTTTAATTTTCACAAAAAAACTTTGATCACTGATATGCTAAATTGGTAAAACTGAGCAGTTTTATCTGGGCAATATATATTGTTTCTCAAACACAGAAGAAAGTTCAACATATCACTTTAACCAGCTCTGGGATTTGAGCCAGTGGAAGTGAATACTGTAGATGATTCTCTAAATTCATACCATCCTGTTGTTCATTTCCTCAGTCATGTCCAACTCTTTGTGACCCCAGGGTATGCAGCATGCCAGGCTTCCCTGTCCTTCACCATTTTCCAGAGTTTGCTCAAACTGATGTCCATTGAGTCAGTGATGCCATACAATCATATCATCCTCTGTTGTACCCTTGTTCTCCTGCCCTCAGTCTTTCCAGCATCAGGATCTTTTTCAGTAAGTTGGCTCTTCACATCAAGTGGCCAAAGCATCTGTTTGGACTTTGATTACTGAGGGACATTTATAATTATCTGATTCTAATACCTTTGATAGGCTTTTCTTTTTTTTTATTATTTTTACCAGTTATATACATATATTTTTTTTAATTTTAATTTTTACTTTATTTTACTTTAAAATACTGTATTGGGTTTGCCATACACTGACATGAATCCATCTCAGGTGTACATGA
>SJXQ01011678.1:162595-189932 GCA_006408695.1 Aepyceros melampus
TTTATTAATTTTTATTTTTACTTTATTTTACTTTACATTCCTGTATTGGTTTTGCCATACATTGACATGAATCCATCTCGGGTGTACATGAGTTCCGAATCCTGAACTCCCCGCCCCCACCTCCCACACCATATCAACTCTCTGGATCATCCCCGTGCACCAGTCCAAAGCATCCTGTATCCTGTATCAAACATAGCCTGGCGATTCATTTCTTAAATGATAGTATACATATTTCAGTGCCATTCTCCCAAATCCTCCCACCCTCTCCCTCTCCCTCAGAGTCCAAAAGTCCATTCTATTCATCTATGTCTCTTTTGCTGTCTTGCATACAGGGTTATCATTACCATGTTTCTAAATTCCATATATATGTGTTAGTATACTGTATTGGTATTTTTCTTTTGTTTTCTTGCTTTCTGTCCTGTTTTATATTTTGTGAAGACTGTGGGCCTAATATTATTCTTTAATGATATTCTTCAGTAAGCAGAGACTGGTCCAGGAATAGCTACATAGCCCAATACAGTTAATGAGATATAAGAAACTTTCCTCAGTACTCAAAAAATTAATAGTTCTAGGGTCTGAATACTTATGCACCTCTAAAATTCACCAGATAAAATATTACCCTTTAAGGTCATAATATTAAGAGGTAAAGTCTTTGGAAGAGATTTAGGGCATTAGGATGATGTCATTATAAAAAAGCCCAAGAAAACTGTTTCCCCTTCTTCCAAGTGAGGGCACAGCAAGAAGCTGCCATACATGTAGGAACCAGTAAGTAGACTTCATCAGACACCAAATATGCCCATCTTGATCTTGGATTTCCAACTTCCAGAACTAAGAAATAAATTTCTGTTGATAATCCACCCAGTTTACAATATTTTGTTATAGCAATCTAAATGGCCTAAGACACATAGTCTTAAAAACCGTGAATGAGAAATTTGGGCCTGTCTCAACCCAGTAAACGTCCCATAATTATGAGGAGAATGAGACTTAGTACATAGACAATGCTGTTCATGACAACATAAAACTATGAGAAGAGCTGGATCCTTGAAGATGCAACACTGACCAGTTGTAGAGTCAGTCATCACTCTGGATTGTCCCTCTTCTGAGTCAAAGTATACTTAGTTTTTAATATTATTTTTTGTTGCTTTCTGCTCCATTAATTGATATAATCTTAACAGATATAGAATTTAACAACTTCAGAAGAGATACAGCAGGGAACAACTTGAGAACACATCAGTTCAATTCAGTTCAGTTGCTCAGTAGTGTTCGACTTTTTGTGACCCAATAAATGGCAGCATGCCAGGCCTCCCTGTCCATCACCAACTCCAGGAATTCACTCAGACTCACGTCCATCAAGTCAATGATGCCATCCAGCCATCTCATCCTCTGTCATCCCCTTCTCCTCCTGCCCCCAATCCCTCCCAGCATCAGAGTCTTTTCCAATGAGTCAACTCTTTGCATGAGGTGGCCAAAGTATTAGAGTTTCAGTTTTAGCATCAGTCCTTCCAATGAACACCCAGGATGGGAAAAGGTCAGTTTTCATTCCAATCCCAAAGAAAGGCAATGACAAAGAATGCTCAAACTACCACACAATTACACTCATCTCACACGCTAGTGATGTAATGTTTAAAATTCTCCAAGCCAGGCTTCAGAAATACATGAACCGTGAACTTCCAGATGGTCCACTGGTTTTAGAAAAGGCAGAGGAACCAGAGATCAAATTGCCAAGATCTGCTGGATCATTGAAAAAGCAAGAGTTCCAGAAAAATATCCATTTCTGCTTTACTGACTATGCCAAAGCCTTTGACTGTGTGGATCACAATAAACTGTGGAAAATGCTGAAAGAGATGAGAATACCAGACCACCTGACCTGCCTCTTGAGAAACCTACATGCAGGTCAGGAAGCAACAGTTAGAACTGGATATGGAACAACAGACTGGTTCCAAATAGGAAAAGGAGTACGCCAAGGCTGTTTATTGTCACCCTGCTTATTTAATTTATATGCAGAGTACATCACAAGAAATGCTGGGCTAGAAGAAGCATAAGATGGAATCAAGATTGCCAGGAGAAATATCAGTAACCTCAGATATGCAGATGACACCACCCTTATGGCAGAAAGTGAAGAGGAACTAAAAAGCCTCTTGATGAAAGTGAAAGGAGAGTGAAAAAGTTGGCTTAAAGCTCAATATTCAGAAAACAAAGATCGTGGTATCCGGTCCCATCAATTCATGGGAAATAGATGGGGAAACAGTGTCAGAGTTTAATTTTTTGGGCTCCAAAGTCACTGCAGATGGTGACTTCAGCCATAAAATTAAAAGATGCTTATTCCTTGGAAGAAAAGTTATAACCAACCTAGATAACATGTTGAAAAGCAGAAACCTTAACCAACAAAGGTCCATCTAGTCAAGGCTATGGTTTTCCCAGTGTCATGTATGGATGTGACAGTTGGACTGTGAAGAAAGCTGAGCACTGAAGAATTGATGCTTTTGAACTGTGGTGTTGGAGAAGACTCTTGAGAGTCCCTTGAACTGCAAGGAGATCCAACCAGTCCATTCTGAAGGAGATCAACACTGGGATTTCTTTGGAAGGAATGATGCTAAAACTGAAGCTCCAGTACTTTTGCCACCTCATGCGAAGAGTTGACTCATTGGAAAAGACTGATACTGCGAGGGATTGGGATCAGGAGGAGAAGGGGACGACAGAGGATAGATGACTGGATGGCATCACTGACTCGATGGGCATTAGTCTGAGTGAACTCCGGAAGTTGGTGATAGACAAGGAGGCCTGGCGTGCTGCAATTCATGGGGTCACAAAGAGTTGGACATGACTGAGAGACTGAACTGAACTGAACTGAGAACTTTAAAATAAGCACATGAGATATGAAATGTTTTAAATAATAAAAGATATTTTCACCTGGAGAGTAGCTAGCCATTTTGATGTTAGATGAAAACAGGATAGTTTCTGAAACACTTTGAAAAAGAGGAGGCCATTAAGCTCTCAAATTTTTAAATAAATACTATGTCAACCTTAGTTTGACCAAATGCATATACAAATTTTGAAAATTTTATAGGATCGTTTTAAAGAAATAGTTCTAGTTTGAACAAAGTAAGCAAGTAAGACTAAAGAAAAGGTTTTCTGTATTTTGCCAAAGGTAGCTTACAAAGCTTTTATTCACACCTAATAAGGACAGGGAGGCCTGGCATGCTGCGATTCATGGGGTCGCAGAGTCAGATGCGACTGAGCGACTGAAATGAACTGAACTGAACTGAATAAAGATCCACTTCTCTTTCAAACCTACTTTGAAAACCAAGAACACTCATAAGAACATAGGTAAGATTTTAAAGAACTGAACAACTGCAAGTTGTATCAGAAGCCACGAGTTTGAGTGCATCTTAAAGGATTATATAAATTTTCTTAGTAATTAAAAAGAATCAAACTTTTGGTGAAAGTGAAAACGTTAGTCTTTCAGTCTTGTCTGACTCTTTGCAATCCCATGGAATGTAGCCTGCCAGGCTCCTCTGTCCACGAAATTCTCAAGGCAAGAATCCTGGAGTGGATAGCCATTCCCTTCTCAAGAGAGTGAACCTGGGTCTCCTGCATTGCAGGCAAATTCTCTACTATCTGAGCCACCAGGGAAACTCAAACTTCTGATACATGCCACAAAATATATTAATCTCAAACACAAGATGGTAAGTGAATGAAGCTGAACAGAGAGGATGCATATTGCACAATGCATTTATAGAACGTCTAGAGAAAAATAAATCTATGAGTACAATGAGCAGAATGGCCTTTGCCAAGTGATGAGTTTGAGGGAGAAGGATGATGTGTAATAGCATAGACAGTGTAAGTCTCTCTGGTGATATAAGCTATACGTTGATTTTGGTAGCAGCCACACAACTGAGTACATTTTTCAGAGCTCATTGAAATTCCCCCTTAAAAAAGCAGTGAAGTTTATGGAATGTAAAACTTAGTTCAGTAAAACTGATTTGAAATAGAAAATAAATATCACATGCTATGAGGCATGAACAAGAATAATTTATCTGAGTATTTAGTTAATCTTGGTTGAGATTTATTGGTGGTTATCCTCAGTGATGTTATAAAAAGATCAATGAGATAAATATATGTTTTATATATAAGATTTTAATTATCCTTTTAAGATTAGATGATAGGCTGCATTTTATAATCATTTTCCTTAATGACTAATACAGTGAAAGAAGCTAATTCTTAAATTACTGACACTGTATTCTTATATTCTTAAATATTAGCTGTATTTCCTGAATTAACACAAATGATTAACCATAAAGATTAATTGAAAATTCTGTTTCCTTTATAAACTATTTTTTGTCTATATGCTCTGAATTTTGATTCATGTAATATCCCATTAGCTATTGCTGCTGCTAAGTCGCTTCAGTTGTGTCCAACTCTTTGCGACTCCATGGACTGCAGCCTACCAGGTGCCTCCATCCCTGGGATTTACCAGGCAAGAGTACTGGAGTGAGTTGCCATTGCCTTCTCTGGTAATATCCCATCAGCAGGAACTGTTAATTTATTTTCTTTTAAATATGAGTAATTTGATAATGAAAACAGATTTGCCATTTGACCAAGATTGTTACAATAAACTCATTAACATTATTATGATAGCTTAATAAAGCAGATCAAGACTATGTTTATTACAATCCACATAATTATATCAAAGACACTTCATTTAGTGTCTTTTTCTACCATAGGAGTTCTTTCTGTAGTGAGGCAGTTAAAAAAAGGTTGGTTCCTAATTTATTCCACATTTTATTTTCAGCATGAAGTGCTAAACCTACTGAAACATAGACCTTTGGTGAACTGATCTCTCCACTCGCAGTATTTACCATTCTGGTAAATTAGGTGTATATAATAACCAGCTGTCAACCTCCAGGTGCTATGGAGTCTGGCCACATAAATTCCCAGCTTTCCAGACACACATATTTTGATGCCTTTATGTAAGATCTCAGTCTGCTGCTGCTGTAATAATTTCATATTGTGGAAACTAATTTCATGCCATCTTTGTTTTTATTTATTTAAAAATAAGGAATATTTGTGATAAAATTTCAATCATAATGGCAATATTATGAGGTGTTTTTTTTTTTTAAGGACATTTTGTACAACAGAGTTTCACATTTAAAATTCTTTCCAAAGAAGAAGTAAAACTCTCACTGTTTGCAGATGACATTATCCTCTACATAGAAAACCCTAAGGACTCCACCAGAAAATTACTAGAGCTAATCAAGGAATACTGTAAAGTTGCAGGATATAAAATCAACACACAGAAATCACTTGCATTCCTATACACTAATAATGAGAAAATAGAGAAATTAAGCAAACAATTCCATTCACTGTTGCAACGAGAAGAATAAAACACTTAGGAATATATCTACCTAAAGAAACAAAAGACCTATATATAGAAAACTATAAAACACTGGTGAAAGAAATCAAAGAGGACACTAATAGATGGAGAAATATATCATGTTTGTGGATCAGAAAAATAAATATAGCGAAAATGAGTATACTACCCAAAACAATCTATAGATTCAATGCAATTCCTATCAAGCTACCAACAGTATTCTTCACAGAGCTAGAACAAATAATTTCACAATTTGTATGGAAATACAAAAAACCTTGAACAGCTAAAGCAAACTTGAGAAAGAAGAATGGAACTGGAGGAATCAACCTGCCTGACTTCAGGCTCTACTACAAAGCCACAGTCATCAAGACAGTATGGTACTGGCACAAAGACAGAAATTATGTCAATGGAACAAAATAGAAAGCCCAGAGATAAATCCATGCACCTATGGACAACTTATCTTTGACAAAGGAGACAAGAATATACTATGGAGAAGATACAATCTCTTTAACAAGTGGTCCTGGGAAAACTGGCCAACCACTTGTAAAAGAATGAAACTAGAACACTTTCTAACACTCTCAATGTTTGCAGATGACATGATCCTCTACATAGAAGACCTCCCGGAATATTGGAAATAAAAGCAAAAGTAAACAAATGGGACCTAATTAAAATTAAAAGCTTCTGCACAACAAATGAAACTATAAACAAGGTAAAAAGACAGCCTTCAGAATTGGAGAAAATAATAGCAAATGAAGCAACTGACAAATAATCAATCTCAAAAATATACAAGCAATTCCTGCAGCTCAATTCCAGAAAAAAAAAATGACCCAATCACAAAATGAGCCAAATAACTAAATAGACATTTCTCCAAAGAAGATATATGGATGGCTAACAAACACATGAAAAGATGCTCAAAATCACTCATTATCAGAGAAATGCAAATCCAAACCCCAGTGAGGTACCATTTCACACCAGTCAGAATGGCTGCTATCCAAAAGTCTACAAGCAATAAATGCTGGAGAGGGTGTGGAGAAAAGGGAACCTTTATACACTGTTGATGGGAATGCAAACTAGTACAGCCACTACGGAGAACAGTGTGGAGATTCCTTTAAAAATGGAAATAGAACTGCCATATGACCCAGTAATCCCACTGCTGGGCATACACACCAAGGAAACCAGAATTGAAAGAGACACGTGTACCCCAACGTTCATTGCAGCATTGTTTATAATAGCCAGGACATGGAAGCAACCTAGATGTCCATCAACAGAGGAATGTATAAGAAAGCTGTGGTACATATACACAATGGAGTATTACTCAGCCATTAAAAAGAATACATTTGAATTGGCTCTAATAAGGTGGATGAAACTGGAGCCTATTTTTACAAACTGAAGTAAGCCAGAAAGAAAGACTCCAATACAGTTAATAAGGCATATATATATATATATATATATATATATAAAATTTAGAAAGATGGTAACAATAAGACTGTATGTGAGACAGCAAAGAGACACAGATGTATAAAACAGTCTTTTAGACTCTGTGGGAGAGGGCAAGGGTGGGATGATTTGGGATAATGGCATTGAAACTTGTACATTATCATATGTGAAACAAATCACCAGTCCAGGTTTGATGTATGATACAGGATGCTCGGGGCTGGTGCACTGGGATGACCCAGAGAGATGGGATGAGGAGGGAGGTGGGAGGGGGTTCAGGATGGAGAACACATGTACACCTGTGGTGGATTCATGTCAATGTATGGCAAAAGCAATACAATATTTTAATTAGCCTCCAATTAAAATAAATAAATTTATATTGAAATAAAGAAATAAAAATTATTTTAATCTAAGACCAAATTACAATGTATTAATTGACTTGTGATTATTTCTTTTTGACTTCTGGAAATTCAGAGTCATTGTCTAAATTTTGGCTAAAATAAAGTAAGAAATAAATAAATGGAAAATAAAAAATAAAATAAAGTTATTTCTACTAAAATTATATCTAATATATAAGGACCACCTTTTCTTAATAAAATTATCTTTATCTTAGATTATTGTTCCTTAATTGAGTCACTTCATCATTTATACTTTAATTTCAACTTTGGCAATGAATAAATAACCAGAAGAGCTTTATCTTTTTAAATTGGAAAACTCAGACCCTGAAAAATGCTGATTGAACAAATGGATAATATAAATTAATCTGGCAAGTAAACTCAGTGACCAATAAAAGAAAATTTTCTAAAGTCAAAAATATTTAAAGTTCTTAGGTACCACAGAAGAAAAAATAATGCCTCACACACATGCAGGCATCAAATAGTTTGGGGAGCCACTAAGGTACAAGGAATAAAATAAAAGTAACTTCAGTTTGATTTAATCAAAAATTGTTAGATGACATACTCGCTTCCGAAAGAAGCCCCACTGAATCTGCTCTGGCTTAGCTGAGAAAAATGGACCTCAGCTAAATGTTCACCATGCAAAAGACAAAGGTCAGCAGAAAGGACTTAAGTAATTATTGAAAACCCCAAACTTGTCATTTGAAAAGCTGATGTTATTACAGTTATAAATAGATTAATCAATATGAAAGAAAAGCTTACTGAGCCAGTCAAAGACCATTTGGTCTTTGCTGGGTCAGAATGATAAATGGAGCATGAAAACTTTATTGACAGTCTCTCCAGGAGGTTTTATGACTGACAAAGAAGACCTGATTTGAAGAACACTACTTTGGTGGTATTCTTGAAGGTTGTAGACACATGTTTAAAGTTATAATTGTGCTAATAGTTTGGTAAAAATGGAATTATAAGCACAGCAGTGATTAGCAGGTTAATTTTAAGTAACAGGTTCTAAAACTAGAGCATTTTATAGAATTTGTGGCAGCAAATGGAAATTAAAAAAACTGAATAAAGAAGCAATGATGGAATAATATCTTTATTTCAGCTGCTAGTGGCAGAGTAGAGGCAAAGCCACAAGCACATTAGTACTGACAGACAGATCTCTGTTTCCACCAAATCTGATCTGTTCTCACCTGTATGACACAGCCTGTCTGCATCCATCTGGGATAAAGAGAAACCCCACTCTACATTCCAACAGAACAATAGATTGCTAGGGGTGGGGTGGGCTATTCCTGTTCAAAAAGAGGTTACAACAACAAAACAAGCCAAAGCAAAATCAAATACACCACAAGAAACCTAGAAGTATAATAACTTCCTGAATGTGCAAAGCTAATTTTTCTAGACCAGCCAAAATTTTCTCCCTAAGAAGCTGATAATTGGAAAGTTATAGTGAAAGATATAGGCTGATTGTCACAATAATAAACTGATTAACTAAGTACTCAGAGGTAACCAGAGAGAGGTTAGTAGCCAATGGTTAAGTTTAAAGCAAATAAAATCTGATGTTTGATTACCATAAAATCCCCTATATTAGCACAAATATCAAATTGATTTTGCAAAGGTAGTGTGACCACAACATAACCATATGGATAGAGAATAATTTATTACCTCTCCCTTTATTCATAAAACATCTAATTTTGAAAACATTAATAACATATAGGATTCTCTAATAGACATCTTCTTCCACTTAAATTTCTCAATCAACAGGATCCTGAAGGCTTTGGGTTAAGAATTTATACATTATATAAAACACTGTACAAATACAAAGAACCATCCACCACTTCTATGCTCAGATTCTAATTAGGTACTTCTAAAATCTTGGTAAAATCCTATAAGGACAAGGAATGTTTGCTACCACTAAAAAAAAGTAAAACAAACAAACAAACAAAAAAACCCACTTTCCCTTAACTAAAAATATCATTTATAAAACAGTTTGAAGTTTTAAAATAATATCAATCCATATTTTCTTACACTAATTAATTATATGTAAGCATACATTGTGTGACTCAATATCATTTTTTTCTATTCTATGAATAACTTTTTGTGTTCTGAGGAGTCAGCTAGACCCTGTAATTGAGATATTTTTAGCCTATAAAAGATACATTGACTTTGATGAAAGTTATACAGTTAAATGAAACCTTTACTCATTATGTTACTCATATGAAAAATAACTACTTACTCTTTTTTTTTGTTGTTGTTGTTGTTTGAAAAAGAACCTTGAGACAAATATTACTGGAAGAAAGATACTGGGAAAAGATGATCGGTTGAAAAAATTTTCATTTCTTAGAAATACACTATCATATACTGGGCTTCCCAGGTTCCACCTGCCATTGCAGGAGATGCAAAATATATGGATTTGATCCTTAGATTGGGAAGATCCCCTGGAGAAGGAAATGGCAACCCACCCCAGTATTCCTGCCTGGAGAATCCCATGGACAGAGGAGTCTGGAGGGATACAGTCCATGAGGCTGCAAAGAGTCAGATATGACTGAGCACACATGCACATCAAATATACATGATATTACAGGAACAATACCCTATACAGTACATATACATATATGACTTTACATTGCTATAAGGGCAGCTTTCTGAGTTCTGTTAAGAATTTTGAAAAACATGTTTCCACTTCACACTTCATAACATCAAAATGCTGCCATGCAAGCCAGAAAAGTTTCACGATATGAAACCATCTTGTTTGTAGTTTGATACAGCTATGTATTGTTGCTTTTCTGAATTTCCCTGATTTTACCATGTGGATTTTTATGAGAAATTGGAAATGAGGTCCTAAACTGGTCTGAGGATATGTGGCTAGTCCACCCCGCCCTTATCGGATAGCTAGTTAAATTCAACAGCCCCAGTTGAAGACTGTGAGAGTGGCTGTTACAGAGAGATCCTAGCCTCCTGTTGCGTCACATGGCCATGATTTAGACATCAAATGCATTTGGATCAATGACTGACACATGGTCTAAGGTGGCTCAATCTCCCTCAGACTTTTGGTCTTGGGTCACAGAGACTCTTGACATAACCTTTTCTTCTGGGTTTCTCACTGTGGAATCAGACCACAAGAAGGATATGCTCTATTTTTCACCAGCTTCAATGTGGCATGGACACGCAGGTCCAAGAATACATATGCTCCATTTTCTCAACATCTTTATAGTTTTCTCCTTTCTCATGCCATATTTGGTACCAGATAAGTAAAAAAAAAACACTGCTAAGGTCACAGTTGAGCAGAGACCTAAATAATATGAAGAAGGGCAATGAGGCACTTGGGTGTCTGGAGAAAAATCTTGAATGCAGGGAAAATTGTAGGTCTTCAAATAAGAGCATGCTTAGTTAGCAAAGAGCTAGTAAGTCAGTGTTGATGGAGCACAGGAGACAGGGCATGAGGCTGATAAGGCATCAGATTGTTCCATCATAATAGTGCCCTGAAGACTGTTGTAGTACATAAGATTTTACTCTTTCTGAACTGCGAAATCAAAGTAGGATTTTGAGCAGAGAAATGATATGATCTAAAGTACATTCTCAGAGGGTGACTGTTTGGGTGAAGAGAACAGAAGTAAGATGACTAATTAAGAAACTATTGAAACCCTCACACAGTGGTGAATCGTGGTGGACTGGACCAAAATCTAGCAGGAAAGTGGGTGAGATGTAATCAGGATCTGGATAGATGTTATATATAACAAGACTTAGTGATGAGTTAGGACAGGAATAATTCAAAAATAGTATAAGATTATTGGCCTGAGAAAATCAGAGCGTCGACTTACTTAACAAGATATGGAAGGCTTCAGTGAAATCAAAATTAGTTTTGGAAGGGGTCAGATGTATAGTTTTTAAAAATTTTATTTGGGAACTTATTAGAAATTTGAGGTAGAATTTTGAATCTATTGAATATACAAGATTTCATAGTAGAGACATTTATACATTTGGGGATTTTCAAAACATAGTATTAATATTTGATGTCAAAAGTATAGATGGGTTTATTTAGATTTTTAAAAAGTACACAGAAATGAGAACTTACTCCAATATTAGAGAAAATGTATAAATGAGATGGAATAAGAATAAACAGACATTTTAATAGACTGATAGACCTTAAGGAGTGTGTGATATATCTAAATCAAGTGATAAGAAAATACCACAAGGAGGCTGAGATGATAAAATTTGCCAAATAACAGATGATACAACACTCAGAAAACAACTGTTGAAGAAATGTCCTTGGGAAGGAAATAGTGAAGAATTTATTTCAAACTATAGTATGAACATTTAATTTTTACTCACAATAGGGAATGCAGATTATGTTGGCACAAATGCAGGTACATTGGTAGTTATTGTGATAGGATAACAATCATAGGTGGGATTTCCTACTGATTTATTTCCTTAATGGAGATGTAAGCAAGGTCATTGATTGAGACTGAAAATTAGGAAAGTTGTTACTAGGGGCTTATCTTTTTTCATGATTTAAGCAGTGTCCTTTAAGTAGCTTCAAGAAAGAGTCAGTTTTGATGCCAAGAATTTAACAGAAGGTCAGAGAAGAGGATGAGGTAAAAGATATGAATGATGGACAGTGAGTCCCAAAAGGCACTGTAAAAGGGATATAGGAATTGGGGAACAGTATATGGAGTGGCCCTGGTGGCTCAGATGGGAAACAATCCTCTGCAATGCGGGAGACCCAGGTTCCATCCCTGGGTCATGAAGATCACCTGGAAAAGCAAATGGCTACCCACTTCAGTATGCTAGCTGGAGAATTCCATGGACAGAGGAGCCTGGAGGGCTACAGTCCATGGAGTTGTAAAAGGTTGGCCACAACTCAGTGACTAACACTTTATTTTCACTCTATATTAAGTAGCCACTTGGGGGGGGGGTAAATTTCTGTAATAAGAGATGACCCAAGAGTCTTAGATCTTGCAGGTGACCAGCACAAATAGAAGTAAAAAGCATGGTATGAAAATTCCATACTTTCAGTGAGGTGATGAATACTGGGAGTATATGGAATCTGATTCCTCAAAAATGTGCAAGGATCCCTGGGACTAGATCCAGCTTTCATTTCCACATTTCCTTTCTGTGTTGTAGAAGCCTGCTCCTATTTCCTGCAGCCAGAATATTAAATTTCTAAGTATTTAAAACTAAGTTGTATTTGTTTTGTCTATAGGTAGATCTTAAAACCTGAACATCAAAAGATAATATATGCCATTATAACTAAGTATTATTAATTGCAGGGTCATATTTGCTTTTTTATTTACTTTTTAATGAAGGATAATTACTTTACAGAATCTTGCTTTCTGTTAAACATCAACATGAATCAGCCATAGATACACCCATTTCCCCTACCTCCTGAAACTCCCTCCTATCTCCCTCCCCACCCCATCCCTCTAAATTGTTACAGAGCCCTTGTTTGAGTTCCCTGAATCATGTAGTAATTTCCCACTGGTTATCTATTTTACATATGGTATTGTAAGTTTCCATGTTACTCTCTCCATGCATTTCACCCTGCCGCTCCTTCCCTCTCCACGTCCATTAGTCTGTTTTTCCATTGCTGCCCTGCAAATAAATTTGTCAGTACCATCTTTCCAGGTTCCATATACATGCATTAGTATATGATATTGATATTTGTCTCTCTGATTTAATTCACTCTGCATAATAGGTGCTCTGGAGAAGGAAATGGCAATCCACTCCGTATTCTTGCCTGGAGAATCCCATGGACAGAGAAGCCTAGTACGTTACAGTCCACGGGGTCGCAAAGAGTCGGACACGACTGAGCGACTTCACCTTCACCACCTTCACCAATAGGTGCTCAGTTCAGTTCCATTCAGTTCAGTCGCTCAGTCATGTCCGACTCTTTGCAACCCCATGAATCACAGCACGCCAGGCCTCCCTGTCCATCACCAACTCCCGGAGTTCACCCAAACTCATGTCCATTGAGTTGGTGATGCCATCCAGCCATCTCATCCTCTGTCGTCCCCTTCTCCTCCTGCCCCCAATCCCTCCCAGCATCAGGGTCTTTTCCAATGAGTCAGCTCCTCACATGAGGTGGCCAAAGTATTGGAGTTTCAGCATCAGTCCTTCCAGTGAGCACTCAGGACTGATCTCTTTAGGATGGACTGGCTGGATCTTCTTGCAGTCCAAGGGACCTCAAGAGTCTTCTCCAACACCACAGTTCAAAAGCATCAATTCTTTGGTGCTCAGTCTTCTTTAGAGTCCAACTCTCACATCCATATGTGACCACTGGAAAAACCATAGCTTTGACTAGATGGACCTTTGTTGGCAAAGTAATGTCTCTGCTTTTGAATATGCTATCTATGTTGATCATAACTTTCCTTCCAAGGAGTAAGCATCTTTTAATAATAGGTACTGCTACTGCTGCTAAGTTGCTTCAGTCATGTCCGACTCTTAGCAACCCCATGGACTGCAGCCTACCAGGTTCCTCCATCCATGGGATTTTCCAGGCAAGAGTACTGGAGTGGGTTGCCATTGCTGTCTCCAAATAATAGGTACTAGCCCCTCTAAAAGATGAATTTTGGATTTCAACACTGGGAAAAGTTTAAAGTTGCTTGTGTTTTTGCTAAATTGATTCTCTGTGTTATTCTTCTTCTTTTTTTTTCCTTGTATTTTTAAGACACTTTCCTCTACAATTTGAAATCACTTTTAATATTAAAAAAATTAGAGCTTCTATTGGGCTTTTTTTTTTTTTTTTTTTTGCAATTTCTTTTTTTCCATTTAAACTCCAAGTATGTGGTCTTAGTCTGTTAAGGTTACTACAACAAAATACTGAAAGTTTGTTGCTGAGCTGTGAAAGATGCTTGGATTCTTGGCCTCTGGAGGAAAGGAATTTAATCCAAAGCCCAAAGTCAAGGCTTGATTGCTCAGAGTTTTTGCATGATAAAGTTTTATTAAAGTATAAAAGACACAGAGAAAGCTTCTAACATAAAGATGAGAAGAGCGCAGAAAGAGTGCTCCCTGCCAGTCTTTAGCAGGAAAGTATATACCAACTAGCAGCCTGCTAATCAGGGAAAGGGAATGTCTCAAAACTCAGAGAGTGGCACCAGGCCTTTCACCCACAACATGCATTTTGAGTTAACATTGGCACAAGGTGAGTCATCCCAGGCCATAAAATGATTGACATGAACCTTGAAGAAAGGAAAGTATCCAAGCAAATACATAGTCTCATTACTATACATTAGGAGAACAATTGTATGAGTAAAACATACTGGTTTCTTGAGCCATTGTTGGTTCTGAATCTTAGGCAGAACTAACTTGAAGAAATACAGAGTCTAGGATAAATACATAGTTTATTAACATAGCTTAAGTAAATCATTTCCATAAGAAAAACACATTAGTTAGCTCAACGTTTGAGAAAAGTTAAGAAAATGTGGCATCAGGTGTGATCATGACAACACAGTATTTTAAAAGAAACTTCTTTTTAATTTTGTATGCTGGTAAGTCGGACTTCCCTGGTGGCTCAGGGGTTAAAGCATCTGCCTCCAATGCGGGAAACCCAGGTTCGATCCCTGGGTCGGGAAGATCCGCTGGAGAAGGAAATGGCAACCCACTCCAGTATTCTTGCTTGGAGAATCTCATGGACTGAAGAGCCTGGTGGGCTGCAGTCCATGGGGTCACAGAGAGTCGGACACGACTGAGTGACTTTACTTACTTACTTATGCTGGTAAGTCACTTCAGTCGTGTCCGACTCTGTGTGACCCCATAGACAGAAGCCCACCAGGCTCCCCCGTCCCTGGGATTTCCAGGCAAGAACACTGGAGTGGGTTGCCATTTCCTTCTCCAAGGCATAAAAGTGAAAAGTGAAAGGGAAATCGTTTAGTCGTGTCTGACTCTTAGCAACCCCATGGACTACAGCCTACCAGGCTCCACCATCCATGGGATTTTCCAGGCAAGAGTACTGGAGTGGGGTGCCATGTCCTTAGTTGCATGAATATAGGGAGAATCTTCGTGGGCGCTGAGAGAGGGAGATGGGAAAAATCTGACACTTGTAGTTTGTTTCTTTCTGCCGCTTAGTTCAGTTCAGTTGCTCAGTTGTCTCTAAATTTTTGCTACTCCATGGACTGTAGCATGCCAGGCTTCCCTGTCTATCATCAACTACCGAAGACTGCTGAAACTCATGTCCATCAAGTTGGTAATGCCATCCAGCAATCTCATCTTCTGTCATCCCCTTTTATCTGGCCTTCAATCTTTCCCAGCATCAGGGCCATTTCAGATAAATCAGTACATCACACAAGGTGGCCAAAGTATTGGAGCTTCAGCTTCAGCATCAGTCCTTCCAATGAATATTCAGGACTTATTTCCTTTAGGATTGACAGGTTTGATCTCTTTGCAGTCTCTTGGGGCTCTCAAGAGTCTTCCTCAATACCACAGTCCAAAAGCATCAGTTCTTCAGCACTCAGCTTTCTTTATAGTCCAACTCTCACATCCATACACAACTATTAAACTGCAAGGAGATCAAACCAGTCCATCCTAAAGGAAATCAGTCCTGAATATTCATTGGAAGGACTAATGCTGAAGCTGAAACTCCAACACTTTGGCCACCTGATGCGAAGAATTGACTTATTTGAAAACACCCTGATGCTGGGAAAGATTGAAGGTGGAAGAGGAAGGGGAGAACAGAGGATGAGATTGTTGGAAGGCATCACCGACTCAATGGACATGAGTTTGAGTAAACTCCAGGAGTTGGAGATGGACAGGGAGGTCTGGCATAATGCATTCCATGGGGACACAAAGAGTCAGACACGACTGAGAGACTAAACTGACTGAACTGAGGAAATAACTCTGACCTCAGACACATTGTTATCTCACCTAGCATGCTATTCCATCATTGTACCAAGCCAGTTACTTCTTGTTGATAGGCACATATTAATCTTTATAAATTCTGTATGATTATACATTGTCATAAAATGAATTTGTTGGTCAAAGGTACTATTACATAGAATATGAAACAAGTGTGGTAAGAGAGACAAATGGAATTGATATATAAAAATGTTATTTGCCACATGAATATATATTGCTTCTGATTACTTTTGCTGATATAAATTGAATTCATTCACTAGCTTAAGAGGTACTTACCAGATGTCTGGGTCTATTCTGATTTGTTTCGGCAGTGTATTACCTAAGAACTATGTTGGATTTAGTTTCATATTTAGTATATAATAATAGTCATCTTCCACAACCTGTTTTACTTTACACAGGCAAAAGGTGAACCAATATGAGATATAAATTAGTAATCTTGCATCTTTAAAATCCTTGATTTTTGCATTGATTTCTGAAATCTCTCAGAGATACTCTATTGCATTTTCTTCCCTTTTGAATATAAAAGGATATAGATGACAGACCCTCAATGGACATGAGTTTGAGCAAACTTCAGGAGATAGTGAAGGGCAGGGAAGCCTGGCATGCTGCAGTCCATGGGATCACAGAGTTGGACATGACTTAACAACTGAACAAAAACAATAAAGATGACAGACAGTTCTAAGGACTTACTATTTGGTTCTTTCTTTTATAATATCACTCTGTGGATCAAGGATCATTGTTGGAATTTTTCTATTTTTTAAATTATACCTTTGTTGACCATACAGCCTGGAACTAAAAAACACTCTTAGTAATGGTACAGGTTCCAGCCCAACTGGACCATCTGGGAAGCAGTCTCACAGCAACAGTCCATAAATCAAGGAACTTCACTTGTGGCTGGTGTTAATGGTTTTCAGGAATTTACATCAGTAATAATTTATAACTGCGTGAAAATTAAAAATATTTTCCTTTTCTTAATAAATAGTCATGTGTAAATGACTGTAAAACACTTGAAGAAAGATTCACTGTGGCTATATTACAGAGTCCTTCAAAGAGACCAATCAACCAAGAGGATGCAGGTACAAACTAACTTTAATTTGGAAATGGAATTTAAAAAAAAATGACACACTTGTTTTGTCAACTGAATCAATTCCCCTCAACAGACCTAGAATATTTTTCTACTTATGTATGTTACATAGCACTTTGATATATCACCCTATGATATATGGACCATATAACAAATCACACACAAGAGTCTATTAACAGTACCCCCTCCATCAGTGTATCTTATCAGTAACTAACCTAACTCCTCTTATTCTCTCAGACCCTCAGTGCTCACATTGACCAAACCAACCACACGGCACAGAAGTTAGCTTGATACAGAATAAAGAGATTTATTTCTCAGGCTAGATAACATCAATTAATGGAATACAAAATTGCGAAAAATACTATCCAGCTCAGATGTAAGAATTATCTTGATAACTGCATTTTCCATTTTAATTAAACATCTCTTCAGTGATCCTTGTATACTTTATTCATTACAATGCTTTGATTATGATAGAAGTTAAAATATATCATTTGTTTCATGTTCTATACTGAGAAGTATTATCAGATCTGTTTGATAGGAATAAATGTCATACAAAATACCAATATCATAGTTAGATATCCTGTCTTGGATATGATTTTAAATTACATAGAGGCAGCAAGATGTTTTTTGATTCATCTAGAGTAATGAAAATAAAAACAAAAATAAACAAATGGGTCCTAAATTAACTTTAAAAGCTTTTATACAGCAAAGGAAACCATAAATAAGATGAACAAATAACAGTTGGAATGGGAGAAAATATTTGAAAATTAAGCCACTGACAAGGGATTAATTTCCAAAATATACAAACAGCTCATGCAGCTTGGTATCAAAAACTAAAAATTAAAAAATGGGCAAAATATGTAACCAGACATTTCTCCAAAGAAGACATACAGATGGCCAACAAAAACATGAAAAGACACTTTATATCGCTAGTTATTAGAGAAATGCAAATCAAAATAACAATGAGGTATCACTTCACTGCTGCTGCTAAGTCGCTTCAGTTATGTCTGACTCTGTGCGACCCCATAAACGGCAGCCCACCGTCTCAGGCTCTGCCGTCCCTGGGATTCTCCAGGCAAGAACACTGGAGTGGGTTGTCATTTCCTTCTCCAATGCATGAAAGTGAAAAGTGAAAGTGAAGTCACTGAGTCGTGTCCAACTCTCAGCGACCCCATGTATTGCAGCCTACCAGGCTTCTCGGTCCATGGGATTTTCCAGGCAAGAGTACTGGAGTGGGGTGCCATTGCCTCCTCCGAATGGGTTCTGAGTCCTGAAGAAAAGTTATGTTACACTCATTACAACTGTAAGGTTTTTTTTTCTTTAATTAATTTTTATTTTTTAGTTTGTTTTGCTTTACAATACTGTATTCGTTTTGTTACACATTGACATGAATTAGCCATGAGTGTACATGAACTCCCAATCCCGACCCCCACCTCCCCGCTCCCGCTCCACACCCTCTCTCTGGATTATCCCCGTGCATCAGTCCCAAGCATCCTGCCTCCTACATCAAACCTGGATTGGCGATTCGTTTCACTTATGATATCACACATGTTACATTGCCACTCTGCCAACCCATCCCACCCTCTCCCTCTCCCACAGAGTCCAAAAGGCCATTCTATACAACTGTGTCTCTTTTGCTGTCTTGCGTACAGGTTTATCATTACCATCATTCTAAATTCCATATATATGTGTAAGTATACTGTATTGATGTTTTTCTTTCTGGCTTACTTCACTCTGTATAATCGGCTCCAGCGTCATCCACCTCATTAAAACTGATTCAAATGTATTCTTTTTAATAGCTGAGTAATACTCCATTGTGTATATGTACCACAGCTTTCTTATCCATTCATCTGCTGATGGACATCTAGGTTGCTTCCATGTCCTGGCTATTACAAACAGTGCCGCAATAAGTATTTTTCTTGTGTGCACTTGTCAGAATTGCCGTATCAAAGTAATCTATAAACTACATGCTGGAGAGGGTGTGGAGAAAAGGGCACCTTCCCACACTGGTGAGCATATAAAGTGATACAGCCACTATGGAGAACAATATGGAAATTCCTCAAAAAAAAAAAAAAAAAAACCTACTAAAAATAAAATTATGAGATGACCCAGCAATCCTACTCCTGGGACACATGCAGAGAAAGCCATAATTCAAAAAGATACATGCAACTTATTGTTAAATGCAACACTGTTCAAAATAGCCAAGACATGAAAGCATCCTAAACATCCATCAACAGATAAAAGGATAAAGAAGATGTGGTATATACAATGAAACATTACTCATCCAAAAGAACAAAACTGTTATTTACAGAGACATGGATGGACCTAGAGACTGTCACACAGGGTGAGGTATAGTCAGAAAATAATAATATCTGGGAGATTTGTAAAATTGAATTTGAGAGGGAAGTAAATGTATGGGAATGTATGTTTCTGTGCACACATGTGCATGTACTAATATATTAATGAGCAAGGGGTAAACAGAGGTAGACATCTCTAATTTTATTTGTTTTTAGAAATCCAAACATACACAAAATGAGGAATGCTGATCTGATGATAAAAACATGGAAATCTGAGCCTAAGCACTGTTGGTAGTATGGCTTCTACCATATTGATTCTCAGTTGATGAAGTAAATGAAGTCACCATATAAATGGGGGGAATAAAACAGATAGAGAGCATATGCTTCTCTCCCTATCCTCCCAAGTGCCTGCTTCCAGTAATCACTGTGACCAAATGTTCCCATACAGTTGCCTGGGATCAATATTCATTCTAATTAAATTCACTTAACTAAGCTAAATATGAATATATGCCATTTATATACAGAGAGTAACAAGTTATATTAGGAGGTAATTTAATCAATATTCCTAATTATAATCATTCAACATTATTTCTACACTTTTAGGGAATTGACAGGTGTATTCTATTCCTTCTAATAGATCTCCAAGAAAAGAAGTGGCAATAAGACCTTGCTTTGACTCTTAAATAACTATTTTTAGTCTTTGACTTGGTATGTTTGGTTAACTGCCACTTCTATTTAAAATGAAACATTATATTATTTTGCTAAATCTGAGTAATCAAAACGTATTTACAGAGAAAGTATTAGTCTCTATAGAACTGAGTTTCATAAAGAAGCCTTCTTTTTTCCTTTTTTGAAATTACATGAATAAATGTCATCTTCGCAATAGAAATGCAGACACAACAGGAGGAAAAGCACAACTTCTGCCACTTTTGTATGTGGAAAATGATTTGTTTACCTCATTAGTAAAATCAACTGAGTGAAACTAAACTGGATATGCCTAAAAGATTCTGTTGGTGCAATGCTCATGGATAGTACATATATGGCAGTGCAGTAGATGAAACAATTATTTTATTTGTATCAGACTTTCTTAATGTGCATTAAGAACTGCATATAAATCTAAACAAAGTATATCATTCATTTGGGCCTCATGAAATCCTTCCTAAGTTCTGAAAATGTTTTCAAATACGTAATAGATTCTACTGGGAAACAAAAAAGACTATATGTGAAATAAAAAGTATTATGGTCATTAAACAAAATGTATCAGCAATGTATGTCTTGAATATTTACAAATTTTGCAAATTTTGACAATTTTATCTACTTTTCAAATAGCAGTAGGTAACAGAATTGCTATGTTCTCCATAATTAAATGAGATTTAAAGTTTGTATATGCTGCTGCTAAATCACTTCAGTCGTGTCCAACTCTATGCGACCCCATAGACGGCAGCCCACCAGGCTCCCCCGTCCCTGGGATTCTCCAGGCAAGAATACTAGAGTGGGCTGCCATTTCCTTCTCTAACGTATGAAAGTGAAAAGTGAAAGTGAAGTTGCTCAGTCATGTCCGACTCCTAGCGACCCCACGGACCGCAGCCTACCAGGCTCCTCCGTCCACGGGATTTTCCAGGCAAGAGTACCGGAGTGGGGTGCCATTGCCTTCTCCAAAGTTTGTATATATAGTTTTAATATTGATTAAATATTATAAATTATGATAAATATACATATCTATGCATTTATATACACATATATTTACACTGATATATGTATGTGTTTTTTTTATACTAATTTAATCAGTTCAGTTCAGTTTAGTCATTCAGTCGTGTCTGACTCTGTGACCGCATGGACTGCAGCATGCCAGGCTTCCCTGTCCATCATCAACTGCCAGAGCTTGCTCAAATTCATGTCCATCGAGTCAGTGATGCCATCCAACCACCTCATCCTCTTCTACTCATCCTCTTCCCCTCCTGCTTTCAATCTTTCCCAGCATCAGGGTCTTTTCCAATGAGTCAGTTCTTTGCATCAGGTGATCAAAGTATTGGAGCTTTAGCTTCAGCAGCAGTGATTCCAATGAGTATTCAGGATTGATTTCCTTTAGGATTGACTTGTTTGATCTCCTTGCAGTCCAAGGAACTATCAAGAATCTTCTCCAATGCCACAGTTAAAAATTTAATAGGTAATTATATAATTTAAATTGCTTTAGTAATTTTTAATTCTAGAAGGGAATATCACTTAATACAAGTCTTCTAATGAACACAACAAGAGAAAAAAAAAACTAATATCATGATTGTTTTAATTTCTAAGGGATCATCCTCAGAGATGACTGTGAAAACAATTTGCCCAATATCCATCAGTCCTGTCCAGGGTGGGCAGGAAGTGTCATGGATGTGGGAGAGGTCAGGACATGATGTCTGTCACAATCATAACTGTATCATCATCACTAAATATCTATACATTATTTTTGAAATTAAATAATTAAATTCCAGCAAAGAAATACCAGTCATCTTTACTAACATTAGGACAGCGGATTCATGATTGTGAGAGTTTAAGCATTTCTGACATAATTTAGAGACATGTTTCAAAAGTGGAGTAGATACTTAAAGACTTGATAAGACAACAGCTAGTGGATTTTATATGAATTAATATTGAGGTTCGTGACATTGTACAGGAGATAGGGATCAAGACCATCCCCATGGAAAAGAAATGCAAAAAGGCAAAATGGCTGTCTGGGGAGGCCTTACAAATAGCTGTGAAAAGAAGAGAAGTGAAAAGCAAAGGAGAAAAGGAAAGATATAAGCATCTGAATGCAGAGTTCCAAAGAATAGCAAGAAGAGATAAGAAAGCCTTCTTCAGCAATCAATGTAAAGAAATAGAGGAAAAGAACAGAATGGGAAAGACTAGAGATCTCTTCAAGAAAATTAGAGATACCAAGAGAACATTTCATGCAAGGATGGGCTCGATAAAGGACAGAAATGGTCTGGACCTAACAGAAGCAGAAGATATTAAGAAGAGGTGGCAAGAATACACGGAAGAACTGTACAAAAAAGATCTTCATGACCCAGATAATCATGATGATGTGTTGACTAATCTAGAGCCAGACATCTTGGAATGTGAAGTCAAGTGGGCCTTAGAAAGCATCACTACGAACAAAGCTAGTGGAGGTGATGGAATTCCCGTTGAGCTGTTTCAAATCCTGAAAGATGATGCTGTATTCTGTACAATGTCACAAACCTCAATCCATAGTTCATCAGGCAGTCTATCTATCAGATCTAGGCCCTTAAAACTATTTCTCACTTCCACTGTATAATCATAAGGAATTTGATTTAGGTCATACCTGAATGGTCTAGTGGTTTGCCCTGCTTTCTTAAATTTCAGTCTGATTTTGTCAATAAAGAGTTCATGTTCTGAGCCACAGTCAGCTCCCGGTCTTGTTTTTTTGACTGTATAGAGCTTCTCCATCCTTGGCTGCAGAGAATATAATCAATCTGATTTCGATGTTGACCATCTGGTGATGTGCATGTGTAGAGTCTTCTCTTGTGTTGTTGGAAGAGGGTGTTTGCTATGGCCAGTGCATTTTCTTGGCAAAACTCTATTAGTCTTTGCCCTGCTTCATTCTGCATTCCAAGGCCAAATTTGCCTGTTACTCCAAATGTTTCTTGATTTCCTACTTTTGCATTCCAGTCCCCTATAATGAAATGGACATCTTTTTTGGATGTTAGTTCTAAAAGGTTCTTGTAAGTCTTCACAGAACCGTTCAACTTCAGCTTCTTCAGCATTACTGGTTGGGGCATAGACTTGGATTACTGTGACATTGAATGGTTTGCCTTGGAAGTGAAGTGCAGGCAGTGGCGGTGGCTGAGAGCTAACCCACGTCCAAGGTCAAGATCAGCGGCCAAGAGTGCCAGCCTGGGATGGTGCAGAAATGGCCGAGAGGAGCCACCCGTGTCTGAGGTCAGGGACAACGGCCAAGAGGAGCCACCCCGTGACTGAGGTCAGGGGCGGCGGCCTGGAGGAGCAACCTGAAGAGCTCTGGCTGTGCAGGCGGGCGCAGGAGGGCCTAGAGGAGCTATCCCACATTGAAGGTCAGGAAGGGCAGTAGTGAAGAGATACCCTTCATCCAAGGTAAGGAGCAGCAGCTGTGCTTTGCTGGAGCAGCTGTGAAGAGATACCCCAAGCCCAAGATAAGAGAAACCAAAATAAGATGGTAGGTGTTGAAAGAGGGCATCAGAGGGCAGACACACTGAAACCATACTCACAGAAAACTAGTCAATCTAATCACACTAGGACCACAGCCTTGTCTAACTCAATGAAACCAAGCCATGCCCGCAGGGAAACCCAAGACAGGGGATTCATGGTGGAGAGGTCTGACAGAATGTGGTCCACTGGAGAAGGGAATGGCAAGCCACTTCAGTATTCTTGCCTTGAGAACCCCATGAACAGTATGAAAAGAGAAAATGATAGGATACTGAAAGAGGAACTCCCCAGGTCCCCAATATGCTAGTGGAGATCAGTAGAGCAATAACTCCAGAAAGAATGAAGGGATGGAGCCAAAGCAAAAACAATACCCAGCTGTGGATGTGACTGGTGATAGAAGCAAGGTCCGATGCTATTAAGAGCAATATTGCACAGGAACCCGGAATGTTAGGTCCATGAATCAAGGCAAATTGGAAGTGGTCAAACAGAAGATGGCAAGAGTGAACATCGACATTCTAGGAATCAGCAAACTAAAATGGACTGGAATGGGTGAATTTAACTCAGATGACCATTGTATCTATACTGTGGGAAGGAATCCCTCAGAAGAAATGGAGTAGCCATCATGGTCAACAGAAGAGTCTGAAATGCAGTACTTGGATGCAATCTCAAAAATGACAGGATAATTTACTTGTTTACATTGTACCAAAACCAGAATGACCTTGGAGGAAAGCAGGGAACTACTTCACTCAGACAAGAAGCAGCAGGATCATAGACACTATTCCAAATGTGGAATCTTTGCTGGAGCAGACTAACATATCCTGTAGCCACTGCTCTGGGAAGCACATTCTTTTTTTATCAATTTAAGAAAAAAAATTAGTAATGGTTTGCATGCAATTAAAATGCATTTTTCATTTAGTTTTGGAGCAAGGCTGTACTAACCTCCCATCCTAAGGTATAGTATAGTCTAAAGAGATCTTTTTTTTGGGGGGGGTGGCACATGTTAGTCTAAAAGGTCTTATAGGTCTTCATAAAACCATTCAACTTCAGCTTCTTCCGCATTACTGGTTGGGGCATAGACTTGGATAACTGTGATATTGAATGATTTGCCTTGGAGACAAACAGAGATCATTCTGGCATTTTTGAGATTGCATCCAAGTAGTGCATTTCAGATTCTTCTGTTGACCATGATGGCTACTCCATTTCTTCTGAGGGATTCCTGCCCGCAGTAGTAGATATAATGGTCATCTGAGTTAAATTCACCCATTCCAGTCCATTTTAGTTCACTGATTCCTAGAATGTCGATGTTCACTCTTGCCATCTCCTGTTTGACCACTTCCAATTTGCCTTGATTCATGGACCTAACATTCCAGGTTCCTATGCAATATTGCTCTTTACAGCATCGGACCTTGCTATCACCAGTCACATCCACAGCTGGGTATTCTTTTTGCTTTGGCTCCATCCCTTCATTCTTTCTGGAGTTAATTCTCCACTGATCTCCAGTAGCATATTGGGCACCTACTGACCTGGGGAGTTCCTCTTTCAGTATCCTATCATTTTCTCTTTTCATACTGTTCATGGGGTTCTCAAGGCAAGAATACTGAATGGCTTGCCATTCCCTTCTCCAGTGGACCACATTCTGTCAGACCTCTCCACCATGACCCACCTGTCTTGGGTTGCCCCGCAGGCATGGCTTGATTTCATTGAGTTAGACAAAGCTGTGGTCCTAGTGTGATTAGATTGACTAGTTTTCTGTGAGTATGGTTTCAGTGTGTCTGCCCTCTTTCAACACCTACCATCTTATTTTGGTTTCTCTTATCTTGGGCTTGGGGTATCTCTTCCCAGCTGCTCCAGCAAAGCCCAGCTGCTGCTCCTTACCTTGGACGAGGGGTGTCTCTTCACTACTGCCCTTCCTGAACTTCAATTTGGGATAGCTCCTCTAGGCCCTCCTGCGCCCGCCCGCGCAGCCAGAGCTCCTTGGGTTGCTCCCCCTGGCCACCGCCCCTGGCCTCCAGCACGGGGTGGCTCCTCAGGGCCACTGCCCCTGGCCTTGGGCACGAGGTGGCTTTTCCTGGCCGCCCCGATCTCAAATGCCAGGCAGCTCCTCTCAGCCGCCACCCCTGGCCACGGACGTGGGTAGCTCCTCTGGGCTGTTCCTGCGCCATCTCAGCCTGGCACTCTCGGCTGCTGCCCCTGACCTCGGACGTGGGTTAACTCCTCTCAGCCACGCTTAGTGCACTGGGTCACAGCCGCCAGCACTGAGTGCGCCCTTATGGCAGAAAGTGAAGAGGAACTAAAAAGCCTCTTGATGAAAGTGAAAGAGGAGAGTGAAAAAGTTGGCTTAAAGCTCAACATTCAGAAAACAAAGATCATGGTATCTGGACCCATCATTTCATGGGAAATAGATGGGAAAACAGTGGAAACAGTGTCAGACTTTATTTTTTGGGGATCCGAGATCACTGCAGGTGGTGATTGCTGCTATGAAATTAAAAAACGCTTACTCCTTGGAAGAAAAGTTATGACCAACCTAGATAGCATATTCAAAAGCAGAGATATTACTTTGCTGACTAAGGTCCCTCTAGTCAAGGCTATGGTTTTTCTTGTGGTCATGTATGGGTGTGAAAGTTGACTGTGAAGAAGGCTGAACACCGAAGAATTGATGCTTTTGAACTGTGGTGTTGGAGAAGACTCTTGAGAGTCCCTTGGACTGCAAGGAGATCCAACCAGTCCATTCTGAAGGAGATCAGCCCTGGGATTTCTTTGGGAGGAATGATGCTAAAGCTGAATCTATGAAATTAAAAAACGCTTACTCCTTGGAAGAAAAGTTATGACCAACCTAGATAGCATATTCAAAAGCAGAGATATTACTTTGCTGACTAAGGTCCCTCTAGTCAAGGCTATGGTTTTTCTTGTGGTCATGTATGGGTGTGAAAGTTGGACTGTGAAGAAGGCTGAACACCGAAGAATTGATGCTTTTGAACTGTGGTGTTGGAGAAGACTCTTGAGAGTCCCTTGGACTGCAAGGAGATCCAACCAGTCCATTCTGAAGGAGATCAGCCCTGGGATTTCTTTGGGAGGAATGATGCTAAAGCTGAAACTCCAGTACTTTGGCCACCTCATGCAAAGAGTTGACTCATTGAAAAAGACTCTGATGCCTGGAGGGATTGGGGGCAAGAAGAGAAGGGGACGACAGAGGATGAGATGGCTGGATGGCATCCCGGACTCGATGAACGTGAGTCTGAGTGAACTCTGGGAGATGGCGATGACAGGGAGGCCTGGTGTACTGAGATTCATGGGGTTGCAAAGAGTCAGACACAACTGAGCTGAACTGAACTGATATATATATATGACTATATATATGTATGATTACATGTATATGGTAGTGATTTAGTCACTAAGGCATGTCTGACTCTGGTAACCCAATGGACTATATCCTGCCAGGTTCCTCTGTCCATGGAATTCTCCAGGCAAATATACTGGAGTGGGTTGCCATTTCCTTCTCCAGTGGATCTTCCTGACCCAGGAATTGAACCCAGGTCTCCTGCACTGCAGGCATATTCTTTACCAACTGATTTACAAGGGAAGCCCAATGTATGTATATTTAAGCTACCATGTTACTTTGGGCATGGAAAACATTGGTGCCTAACATTTACTTCTTTTCATTATGTGTGTGTGTGTGTGTGTGTATACACACATACATATACATATATATATATATATATATCTG
>SJXQ01011678.1:196241-324546 GCA_006408695.1 Aepyceros melampus
CACATGTTACATTGCCACTCTGCCAACCCATCCCACCCTCTCCCTCTCCCACAGAGTCCAAAAGGCCATTCTATACAACTGTGTCTCTTTTGCTGTCTTGCGTACAGGTTTATCATTACCATCATTCTAAATTCCATATATATGTGTAAGTATACTGTATTGATGTTTTTCTTTCTGGCTTACTTCACTCTGTATAATCGGCTCCAGCGTCATCCACCTCATTAAAACTGATTCAAATGTATTCTTTTTAATAGCTGAGTAATACTCCATTGTGTATATGTACCACAGCTTTCTTATCCATTCATCTGCTGATGGACATCTAGGTTGCTTCCATGTCCTGGCTATTACAAACAGTGCCGCGATGAACATTGGGGTACACGTGTCTCTTTCAATTCTGGTTTCCTCGGTGTGTATGCCCAGCAGTGGGATCGCTGGATCATAAGGCAGTTCTATTTGCAATTTTTTAAGGAATCTCCACACTGTTTTCCATAGTGGCTGTACTAATTTGCATTCCCACCAACAAAGAATGAAATCATGACACTTGCAGCAACATGAAGGACCTACAGACTGTTACACGGAGTGAAGTAAGTCAGATAGAGAAGGAGAAATATTGCATGACATCCCTTACAGGTGGAATCTAAAAGGAAATGATATGAATGGACTTGCTTACAAAAGAGAAAGAGACTCACAGACTTAGGCAGACTTAGAAAATGAACTTATGATTGCCAGCAGAGGGGAAGGATAGTTACGGATTTTTGGAAGGTCATTTACACACTGCTATGTTTAAAATGGGTAACCAACAAGGACCTATTTTGTAGCACATGGAACTCTGCTCAGTGTTATGTGCCAGACTGGAAGGGAGCAAAGTTTGGTTAAGTCCCTTTACTATTTACCTGAAATTATCACAACACTGTTAATTGGTTATGTTCTTTGCTGAGCTTAGTCAGTCATGTCCGACTCTTCATGAGTCCATGTACTATAATAGCCTACCATGCTTCTCCAGGCAAGGATACTGAAGTGGATTGCCATGCCCTCCTCCAAAGGATCCTCCCAACCCAGTTCTCCCACATTGTAGGCAGATTCTTTGTCATCTGAGCCACCAGGGAAGCCCAAGAATGCTGGAGGGGTAGCCTGTCCCTTCT
The DNA here is from genome assembly GCA_006408695.1 of Aepyceros melampus. Lineage (NCBI taxonomy): Eukaryota > Metazoa > Chordata > Mammalia > Artiodactyla > Bovidae > Aepyceros > Aepyceros melampus. The sequence goes on from SJXQ01011678.1 coordinate 197,384, forward strand.
CCAGGGCATCTTCCCCTCCCAGGAACTGAACCAGGGTCTCCTGCACTGCAGGTAGATTCTTTATCAGAGAAGGCTTAATTGGCCATACCCCAGTACAAAGCAAGAAGTTCAAGTTTGGGAAAAATAACAATATTTTGTAGTTTCTGATCTCAGAGTAATGTAATATCTTCACACACACACACACACACACACACACACACATATATAGAATATCCTTACTAGGAAACAAATTAATGTTTTCTATTGAAGGCATTGCATTCCCTACTACTGAAGAACCATCCCAGAAACCTGAAAATAAATATCCTCTAGGTCTGTGTCACTTATTCAACCTCTCCCTCACCTCCCACCATAATCTTACTTTCAAAGATGAATAAATTTAGAGCTTTTCTAAGCCTTTCTAAGACTCTCTGCCCTCAGCTTAAAAAAGTAGGTGATAATACCTATTGTGTTATAAATCCATTGCCTCTCATCTCCAAACTGACTTGCAATTGCCTGCTCTGGAAAATGGAACTAGGTCTTTTAAATAATTTTTCTTGGTTATCTATCATAAAGAATGCTAGACAGATACTGCAAGAGGAAAGGGTTTGCTTTTTTTTTTCTCTGGTTCCTCTGGGGTGTTTCCTGCAGCACATGTAGCCCCTGCATTGCCAGCTTCTATGGTGCCAGCTTTAGGATCCTGCAGTGCATGGCAGCCGGTAGCATCCAGCAACTTTCCACAGCACCCTCTCAGGCAGTTTCATAAAGATGTGTCTCCAGCAAGACACCCTTCCATGAATACCTTCCTAACACCTTAATAGACAAATTTCCAGCACGTTCCACCATCATGCCACCAGAGCAATTTCTCTGTTATTCAGTGAGCAGAACTCTCACCCAGAAGCTCTGATCTCAGCCTCAGAGGCAAGGGTCTTCACTGGATACTTGATATTAGCCTTAGAGGTCATGACTGCTCATGATATCTGATATTCTTTTTTGTTTTTTAATAATTCTGTTTCTTTCTTTCTTTTTTCTTTTTTTTTAGATGATGCTTTTCATTCCGGTCTCTTTTTGTTGAATATTTATACTAAATCTGAATTTTGACTGACACTCTATCCTTCATTGTTTAAGGATTATTCATACTCAGCATATGCAATCTGAAGTTCAGAGCATGCCATTCAAAAATATACCTTTCTTTTTTCTTGTTTCTTGAGGTATGCCTGTATTGCTATGAACTTTCCTCTTAGCACTGCTTTTATAGTGTCCCACAGGTTTTGGGTTGTTGTGTTTTCGTTATCATTTGTTTCTATGCATATTTTGATTTCTCTTTTGATTTCTTCTGTGATTTGTTGATTATTCAGAAGTGTGTTGTTCAGCCTCCATATGTTGGAATTTTTAGTAGTTTTTCTCCTGTAGTTGAGATCTAATCTTAATGCATTATGGTCCGAAAAGATGCTTGGAATGACTTCAATTTTCTTGAATTTATCAAGATTAGCTTTATGGCCCAGAATGTGATCTATCTTGGAGAAGGTTCCGTGAGCACTTGAGAAAAAGGTGAAATTCATTGTTTTGGGGTGAAATGTTCTGTAGATATCTAAAGTAGGAGATGAAATTCCCATGAGAAGACGCCCATGTTATACGAGAAGAAAAGTAACAGTTCTTATCACCAGTGAAGAAGAGTTGGGTCATAGAGAATTCTACACAAACAGATCTTGTCAAGATTATTATCTTTCTTTTGTTGTTCAGTCACTCAGTCGTGTTAGACTCCTCACGGCTCCATGAGTTGCAGCATGCCAGCCTTACCTGTCCTTCACTATCTCCTGGATCCTGCTCAGATTCATGTCCATTGAATCAATGATGCCACCCAACCATCTCATCCTGTGTCACATCCTTCTCCTCCTGCCCTCAACCTTTCCCAACATCAGGGTCTTTTCTAACTAATCAGTTCTTTGCATTAGGTGGTGAAGTATTGGGGCTTCAGCTTCAGCATCAGTCCTTCCAATGAATATTCAGGGTTGATTTCCTTTAGAATTGACTGGTTTGATCTCTTTGCTGTCCAAAAGACTATCAACACTTCTCCAGCATCACAGTTTGAAAGCATAAATTTAGCACTCAGTCTTCTTTATGGTCCAACTCTCATATCTGTACACAACTATAGGAAAAACCATAGTTTGAATATATAGGCCTTTGTTGGCAAAGTGACGTCTCTACTTTTTAATACGCTTTCTAGGTATGTCATAGCTTTTCTTTCAAGGAGCAAGCCTCTTTTATTACAAGGCTACAGCCACCATCCACAGTCATATTGGAGCCCCCCACCATCCACAGTCATATTGGAGCCCAAGAAAAATGTTTCCATTTTTCTCCACCTCTCACAATAGTTTAACTACTTTTATACAATTCCTTCTCTATGATCAATCTAATATAAAAGCAGGCAGGCTTTCCCATTTCTTTGGGTCTTCATTTCTTATAAAGTTTTTCATGCTCCATGTCACATAAAACATGTATTAAATAAATGTTTATGCTTTCTTCTGCTGATCTGTTTTATGTCAATTCAATTCTTAGGCTCAGTCTGGAAAAAAAAGAAATCTCTAATAAGGTAAAGATTAAAATGTGCCTCAGGGCTTCCCCAGAGGCTCAGTGGTAAAGAATCTGCCTGGCAAAGCAGAAGAAATGGATTCCATCCCTGATCCACAAAGATCCCCCATGTCACAGAACAATTAAGCCCATGTGCCCGTGCCACAGAGCCCTGGAGCCCACATGCCTCAACTACTGAAACCTGAGTGCCCCAGAGCCCGTGCTCCACAATGGAGAGCTATCACGATGAGAAGCCTGCATATCAAAACTAGAGAAAAGCCTGAGGCAGCCATGAAGATCCAGCACAGCCAAACATAAATGTATAAAATTATTTTTAAAATGTGCCTCGCCTTCAAGACCATCTGATATATAACAAGACATTACACAATTATTATTTCTTCTTTGGGCCTTGGATTTTCAATATCATTACATCAACTGCATATTTGTCAGAAACAACATTTATTAAATATAAGATATTTTACATTTCAATGGAGTAACAGAATCTGTTAAACAAGTTACATTTTCCCCAGTATACTGACAATTTAAATGTAAAGAGGAAACCAAGGTGAAATGTATATGAACAATTACCATTTAAAGAAACTAAGAAAAGTATATGACAACTTTTTTTTTTTTTTAGTAATTTCTTTCTTCCCTTTCTATATTTATGCATGGTACAACTCACTCCAGTATTCTTGCCTGGAGAATCTCATGGACAGAGGAACTTGGCATGCTGCAGGCCATGGGGTCACAGAGTTGGACATGACTTACCTGAATACAAACATATACATACCATGTGAGAATCATTGTTGTATGTACTAGGGAAATCAGAGTAAAGGGAACTATGGATATCATGATATTTAATCAAAGTAAAAATACAAATTTAATATAATCCAATAATAAGAATAAGCAAGACAACAACAAGATTATAAATTGTGTAGGGAAATACATAAAAGGTTTTAATCCTAGCTCTGTATTTGAAAGAGTGAGAAGAGTTTCCTCAAAGAAATCTTCCTATACTAGGAATTTTGACAAGATTATGCTGGAAACTGATGTTCAAATAATAAATAATATTTAATCAAACTAAAAGGTAAAATAATTAAGAAGCATTGTGTAGTCAAAGCATATGTAAAAGCTTAAAGACATTAGAGAGGCACAGAATCCCTTGAGAGTAAATAGTTCTTGATGACTGGATTGAATAATGTAAAGAGGGGGAAATAGCAGAAGAAGCCAAAAAGGCTTCCTTGGTGGCTCAGATGGTAAAAACTTCTCCATGCAATGCGGGAAACCCGGGTTCAAACCCTGGGTTAGGAAGATCCTCTGGCGAAGGAAATGGCAACCCACTCCAGCACTCTTGCCCAGAAAATTCCACGGATGGAGGAGCCTGATAGGCTACAGTCCATGGGATTGCAAAAAGTCGGACACGAATGAGTGACTTCACTTTCACATTTAGCTACCTACATGCCACTAGCTCCCAATACTAAATTGTCTTACCACTGAAGATATTAGCAGAGATAATGACATGATCAGCCTTGAGTTGAAATGGCAACCCACTCCAGTACTCTTGCCTGGAAAATTCCATGGACCGAGGAGCCTGGTAGGCTATAGTCCATGGGGTCGCAAAGCATCGGACATGACCTAGTGACTTCACTTTCTTTCATTTTCATAGCAACAATAAAGAAAACTGATTAGTAGGTCACACAGAATGGGCCAGAAAGGAAAGAGGGGCAAAGATCAATAACAAGAATCTGTAATAAAACAGTGAAGATAAATGAGGAAGATTAAAGAAATATTTAAGAAATAAAATAAAAACAGTTAATCAATAATTGGGTGGACTGATAACGGAAAGAGGACTGAGTTAGTGATGGTGCCCATTTTTCTGCTTTGGGCAGAAGGTCAAATTATATCAACTGGAAGTGGATACTCATCTCCGACTTTTTGAGTCTATGGAATGTACCTTGCCAGGCTCCTCTGTCCATGGAATTCTCTGGGCAAGAATACTGGAGTGGATTCCATTTCCTTCTCCTCAACTGGGAGGGGAGACTATAAAGAAGATGACTTGTAATAGTAGTGGGGAGATAAATAGTTGAAGGAATTTTGAACTGATTAAGTCTGAGTATAACATATCAATTTTTAATTACAAGCCATTCAAATGTTTTTATTTGACATTCAAGATAATGATTTCAGAGGTGTGTATGATATGCATTTATAGATGGAATCTAGAGAAAATTTGCTTGCACTTATTTAAAATTGGAGGGTGGCACATTAGTAGGCTATTGACACAATAATACTGCATTAACAAGGTATCTGAAAATTTTGGTTTCATGCAAAAGTAAGCATTTATTTTGGACTTTTGTATCTATGGATAAGCTGGGCTTCAGATGACTATCTATGGATAGGCTGTGCACTAGAAGGATTGGCTCCAACATGCAGTCTGGGTACAGGTCTGATTTATCTATCCAAGCCTCTTTGGTTCAGTGACTAATTGAGGCAAGTGTGTCTCATGGCAAAAGGCAGGAATGCAGGAACTTAAGTCCAAATATGCAAGTAATTTCTAACCTCTGGTCACATTATATCTCTTAGCATCACTATGCCCCGAGGACTGAGCTAGAAATCAAGAGCAGGAAAGGACATTATGAACTCTTTATGTTTTACAGAGCAGAAGAAACAGGAATTTGCTACAGATGATCTCTATTTTCTGTGAGTGAAACTTCTACTGGACCTAAGAAGTAAGGTAGTCGAATAGAGGCTGGAAAAGTGTGATAAATTGTAAAGAGGAAAAGCCTTTTGTTCAACAGAACTTTTGAAGGAAACCCCAGAAAAAAATTTTTAAATATGAGACAGATTGAAAACCGAGAGTTTATTGTTTCACTTAAGGCAAGCATGAAGGGGTCCATGAATCCTTCCCTGCCCTTGGTAAATATTTACAACCTAATTTGTTGTTGTTTGCTTGATTACTATTCTTTCAGCATTTTTCATATGTTAATTTGCATTATTTGTGGTTTTATGTTATTATCCTGTTTCAAACATATTAAGGCCTCTTGATCATTGAAACCAAGTTTGCTCCTTGGAAGAAAAGCTATAACAAGTCTAGACAGCTTATTAAAAAGCAGAGGCATTACTTTGCCAACAAAGGTCTATATAGTCAAAACTACGGCTTTTCCAATAGTCATGTATTAATGTGAGATCTGGACCATAAAGAAGGCTAAACGCCAAAGAATTGATGCCTTTGAACTGTAGTGTTACAGAAGACTCTTGAGAGTCCCTTGGACTACAAGGAGATAAAACCAGTCAATTGCAAAGGAAATCAATCCTGAATATTCATTGGAAGGACTGACACTGAAGCTGAAACTCCAACACTTTGGCCACCTTTGATGCAAAGAGCTGACTCATTAGAAAAGACCCTGATGCTAGGAAAGACTGAAGGCGGGAGGAGAAGGGGGCAAGATGGTTGGATGGCATCACTGATACAGTGGACTTGAGTTTGAGCAAGCTCTGGGAGATGGTGAAGGACAGGGGAAGCCTGGCGTGCTTCAGTCCATGGAGTCACAAAGAGTCAGATATGACGATTGAACAACAAGAACAATAACGCAACCCCATCGGTAACTTAGGTCTTTACTCTTAATGATGTTTAATGACGTTGATCCTGGAGAAGGAAATGGCAACCCACTCCAGTATTCTTGCCTGGAAAATCCCATGGACAGAGGAGCCTGGTGGGTTACAGTCCACGGGGTCGCAAAGAGTCGGACACGACTGAGCAACTTCACTCAACTCAACTCAATGAAGTTGATAGCATTAAAAAATATCATGAGGTAATTTAAACAAAGTGCTTAAACAATGCCTGGCACAAAACAGTTGTTCAATAATTCTCACTTTTCTTCCTCATTATGCCTATAAATATTAACTTGATGAATAAATGGAGGAGAACAGGGTAAAATAAAATCAATGGCAATTTGATTTTCCTATGACTGAGTTTCACTTTCCCATTTTAAAGTAAAAAATAGAATAAATTAATGCAAAATAAAATTGAGAAAGAAGATAAAGATAAATGCATTTCATATATTTGTAAGATGCCCAAAATTATACTATGTAATGTTGAAAAGGCATGTAGAAAAATATTTTTTAAGGTATAAAAACTGGAATTGTAATGACTTCTGAGAGAAGAATGAGAATCAACTTAGGGCAGGACACAAAGAGAACTTGAATGGAATCTATAACATTTTATTTGGAAAAAGTATTTTCCAACTCATATGGCAAATATAAAAGTTTATATTTGTTAAATCTGGGTGATTTAACTCATATATGTGTTTTCATCATATTAGTCTCTTCAATTTTCTAAATATAATGTATATTTCATGATTTTCAAAAGTGAAGGAAAAAACAATAAAGGTGTGGAATAAGAATGGTAAGTATGTTTTAGAAAGGCAAACTATAAGTAATCTTCAATCTGGCATTTAATATATAATGATATAATGGATGTTTTTTCAGAATTTTTATTATCTAGCTCTGATATGAGGATTACTTCTGAAATTTTTGCTTTCAGTTAACTACCGAAGACAAGAAGTAAAGCAAAAATTGAGCGGATTTACACATTTTTCATTGAGATTGTAGTTAAATCAATAGGTGAACTCTGATTAGCTATGATACTAAGAAAAGTGTTTATCTGAATGATGGAAAATTAAACAGTGTACTTAAGCAGTCCATTCAATATGATGCAAATATAAATAAAGATACTTACATACAGACCCTCAAAACAATGATTCCATCAGTACTTGTTAGATTGATAAGCAATATACTTATATAGTATTTCCTGAATTTTATCCTTTCTCAGCTGAAGAAAAATATTTACACAGTATAATACATAACTTTCATTGTACAATTTGATGAACTTTGACATATGAATGCACTTATGTAATCATTACCTAAATGAAGACATAGAACATTTTCGTTACTTTAGGAAGTTTTTCCATGATCCATTAAAATCAATACCTACCCTTATAAACAATACTGTTCTAACTTTTATTACCATGGATTGCCTCTTCTGGAACTTCATATAAATAAAATCATTATGCAAATACATCATATGTCTTCTTGTTTACCTGAATTACTTTGCTCAATATACTGCTTTTAAGATTTACCTGTTATGTTGCATATATTAGTAGCCCTATATTTAATGACTAAGAAGTATTCCATTGTATGGATATATCAACACTTATATATTCAACCATATTTATAAACATTGGTTATTTCAGTTTTAGTTATTATTATTATTTAGTTATTATTTAGTTATTATCAACTGTTAAATTATTTTTGCATAGGTTTTTTTATGAATATGTGTTTCATGTCTCTTGAGAACAAGTGAGTAAATACTGAAAATAAGACTAGAATTATGAGGTAGGTATGTATTTATTAAAAAACTGCTAAAGAGTTTTCCTAAGTGAAAATACAATTTTATGCTTTGAAAGCAGAGATGTATGAGAGTTCTAGTTGCTCTATAATATCACCAATATTTTGTGTTCTTAGTTTATAATCTTTCAGTATTATTATGTATATATAGTGGTATCTTTCTTAAAGCATTTTTCTTAATGTATTATCTTTTATTATTGATGTATTGATACTCTTTAGAGTTCCAATATGTAAATTCTTTGTAAAATGTACATATATAAAATATTTTCTCTCAATTACTTTTAATTTTTTATCTTTTTGGAAATGTCTTTTGATAGCCAGAAGATTTAATTTTGATAAAGACTGATGAATCTCTTTGTTTTCTTGTAGTTACTTTTTTTGAGAAATATATAAATAAATTGCTTATTCCAAGGTTATGAAGGTAGTCTCATTTGTTTTATTCTCTATGCTTCATAGGGCTGAAGCTTATAAGTCTAAAGCTTAGATGAGTTCACTTCAGTTCAGTTGCTCAGCTGTGTTCAATTCTTTGTGACCCCATGGACTGCAGCATGCCAGGCTTTGCTGTCCATCACCAACTCCGAGGTTGCTCAAACTCATGTCCTTCAATGATATTCATCAGTGATGCCATCCAACCAACTCATCCCCTGTTGTCCCCTTCTCCTCCTGCCTTCAGTCTTTCCTAGCATCATGGTGTTTCTAATGAGTCAGTTCTTTGCATCAGGTGGCCAAAGTATTGGAGCTTCAGCATCAGCATCAGTTCTGCCAATGAATGTTCAGGACTGATTTTCTCTAGAATTGACTAGTTGGATCTCCTTGCAGTCCAAGGGACTCTCAAGAGTATTCTCCAGCACCACAGTTCAAACGCATCAATTCTTCAAGATTCAGCCTTCTTTATGGCCCAACTCTCACATCCATACATGACCACTGGAAAAAACACAGTTTTGACTAGACAGATCTTTATTGGTAAAGTAATGTCTCTGCTTTTTAAAACACTGTCTAGGTTTGTCATAGCTTTTCTTCCAAGTGTTTTTAATTTCATGGCTGCAGTCACCATCTGCAGTCATTTTGGAGCCCAAAAATATAAAGTCGTGTCACTGTTTTCATTGTTTTCCCATCCAATAAGTAATCTAAAGGTTACATACAGATTACATATTGGATCGATGTATATTAAGGAATATAATACACACAGATCATACACAAGTTAAATATAATAATTTCATTTGTCATTGGCAGTAGGAGATAAATATTTAAGCGTATTTCATTTTTCAAGAAAACAAGACTTGAGCTCCTTCTACTAAAACTAAGAAACTCTTCTCCAAAAAAAAAAAAAAAGAAGCCCCACCAAAAAAAAAAAAAAAGTAAAAACATTAAGCTTTGTGCATGCTTTTCTTTGTAACAAGTCAAAAGACAACTGTGACTTAAGAGGCAGTTTTCTATCTTCAAAGGTTAGGGTAAGAGTAATACTATTGATAACATATATGAGCCAAGTGCCAACGTTGATAAATTTTGCATACTTCAAGTCACTAAATTCTTAGAATTCTTATTTTACACATGAGAAAACTAAGAACCAGGAATGTTAATTAATCTTTCCTTTGTCAACGGTAAGTTTTAACCTAGGAATAGAAACACAATTTCTTTAAAAATTAAAGCACATTTGCCAGTAATACACTTTGAATAATTTCTAGTGATACTGTCATCAGGCAAAAGTTCTAGCTAGAAAGAACAAGATTATAAGTAAAGAAACTTGACAAGTTAATGAATGATAAAAAAAATAAAGAATGGAAGCTTCTGTCAGGAATCAGTCACTCAAATTCCTTCAGCATGAAGCCAAATGTGTATATGCATAATTACAAAAGAAATAATAATTTAATAATCAGTCCAGAGAATAGGTCTGCAGCCATTTTGCCTTCCACTGGCTTCTTCCTGTTCCATCATTTCCCAGGTTTCCCAGTGGGTCTCAAAGGGCACATAATAGATACAAGGAGATGATTAGAAAGTGTCTGAGAAACTGCTGCAGGAGAAGGTTCTGAACGGGAAGAGAGAAATTCCACCTCTTCAAATAGAGCTGCTCCATTTTTCAGCACTTTTATAAATGTGCCTTCCTACTAATTTTTAAAAATAGTTTTGTTGCTTTAAAAGAAAAAAAGGAGGAGGGGAAACTACTGAACAATAGAATCCAGGAGGTTTCAGATTAATTTAGATCTATTTCTATGCTTGACCTCATAGGTTCAATGGAAATTCCAGGAGGTCACAGTGCCTTGAAGGAAGGAGGTCAACCAGTGTATAGTCATTTCATAAAGTAATTCCTATTTTAAGTCATATTTTAAGAAATATGGCCTGTGAGGGCAGATAATAGGGCTTCAAAGCACTGTGGTACCTAAAGAAAGTGACTGACTGCTGCAACAAGTCAGCTGAGTGGAGCACCAGGACGTTCTGTCCTAAATTAGCCTTTCCAACCACCTCCACACTTTATTTAAAAAAAAAAAGAAAATGAAAAATCTCCCCAATGTTATCCTCAAAAGCAGAACTCTCTTACACATGCATTTTTAAAACAGAAATCATTCAAAAATACAAGAAAAATTATGCCATTATTCACTGATGATTCACTGGAAAATGCTCATGCTATAATCTTGTTTATCTTCTCATATTCTAGTGCATATTGATTTTTTTCATGTACTGGAAGGACGCACTGCTTCTGAGAAAAGGCCAACTGAAGACATGATTTTCCACTGTGGACCAAACATCATGTTCTGAATTCGCTTACCTCAATGTATACAGTTAAATTTGTGATCTTTATGTATTTTTGAGTATATTATTCTATTGAAACAAATATGAATTGTATACTTGGGCAACACATGTAGTAAATTTAAATTTCCATATTGCTAATATCAAACTCATTTTCTTTAAACTTGACAATTCAGTTCAGTTCAGTCGCTCAGTCGTGTCCAACTCTTTGCGACCCCATGAATTGCAGCACGCCAGGCCTCCCTGTCCATCACCAACTCCCGGAGTTCACTCAGATTCACGTCCACTGAGTCAGTGATGCCATCCAGCCATATCATCCTCTGTTGTCCCCTTCTCCTCGATTAAAGTCTTTTAAACTCTTATTAAACTACTGTGAACCTCTATCATGTACTTTTTCTTATAGACTCAGGGATAACTTGCACTATTCAAGGTTATTATGGCTCTTGGCTGGGCTGCAGGGACAAGACAGTTATTCTGCTTGTGTCCCAGAGAGATGGTATGAGTAAAAGGATATGAAACAAAGAGGTCTGTTAGTTAGCTGATGTATTTTTGCTTGTAAAATTACAAAGTTCTAGGATTATGACAATTACCTTGTACCTTCATCTCTTTCCTCTTTCATTATCCTCATTCTCTTTCTACCTATTAGTAGCTATGTATTATCTTGGAGGGCAAATAATCCTGGGATCTGTTATTCTATAAAAGTTAGGAAAAGTTTCCTCATTCATCACCCCATTGCTAGCATTTTCTAAGGCATACTGTCAGCAATTAATACATTTTTGTTGAACTGGACAGACTCTGGTTCAGGAAAGACTGAAAACCTAACAGTTTAGTATAAATCTAGCATAATGTTCAAAATTAAAAAAAAAAATCCTTTTTCAGTTTATTTTTGTGTGTGGTGTTAGAAAGTGATCTAGTTTTATTCTTTTACAAGTAGTTGACCAGTTTTCCCAGCACCACTTGTTAAAGAGATTGACTTTACTCCATCGTATATTCTTACCTCCTTTGTCAAAGATAAGGTGTCCATAGGTGTGTGGATTTATCGCTGGGCTTTCTATTTTGTTCCATTGATCTATATTTCTGTTTTATACTGTCTTGATGACTGTGGCTTTGTAGTAGAGCCTGAAGTCAGGCAGGTTGATTCCTCCAGTTCCATACTTCTTTCTCAAGATTGCTTTGGCTATTCGAGGTTTTTTGTATTTCCATACAAATCTTCAAATTATTTTTTCTAGTTCTGTGAAAAATACCACTGGTAACTTGATAGGGATTGCATTGAATCTGTAGATTGCTTTGGGTAGTATACTCATTTTCACTATATTGATTCTTCTGATCCATGAAAATGGTATATTTCTCCATCTATTAGTGTCCTCTTTGATTTCTTTCATCAGTGTTTTATAGTTTTCTATATATAGGTCTTTAGTTTCTTTAGGTAGGTATATTCCTAAGTATTTTATTCTTTTCATTGCAATGGTGAATGAAATTGGATTAAAGACCTAAACATAAGAACAGAAAGTATAAAACTCCTAGAGAAGAACATAGGCAAAACACTCTCTGACATAAATCACAGCAGGATCCTCTATGATCCACCTCCCAGAATACTGGAAATAAAAGCAAAAATAAACAAATGGGATCTAATTAAAATTAAAAGCTTCTGCACAACAAAGGAAACTATAAGCAAGGTGAAAAGACAGCCTTCTGAATGGGAGAAAATAATAGCAAATGAAGCAACTGACAAACAACTAATTGTATAAGAGACAGGTTCAGGATTGAGAACTCATGTACACCCGAGATGGATTCATGTCAATGTATGGCAAAACCAATACAGTAATGTAAAGTAAAATAAAATAAAAACAAAAAGTAAAAATAAAATAAAAAATTAAGAAAATTTCCTAAAACCTTTCTGAATCTATTTTCAATACATTAACAATCAGTGGTAGACTTAAATCTTTATATATATATATATATATATATATAGTTTAGTTAAGAATAGCTGCTCTACAAGTTTTAGTGAGGTCAAAGAGTAAGTTTCATAAAAAATTTTCATCACAATTTGCCAGCTAGTTAATACTTCAAGCATTTTAAAAAATGGATGTTGTATCAATCAATTTATATGAAATTTTATGGAGATAAAAAGAAGGTAAACTTGTGGGTGCAGTATACTTAGAAATAAATTATTGTGATGTAATTATATTGAAACTGCTATATGAAGGGGTGCATATCCTATAGCAGATCAGGGGCATATGAAACAACAAAGTGAAGCATATGCAGTCAGATAAGTTATTCCCAGAAGAGGCTAACCTTGAATGGAACTTAGGAGAAGTAGAAGCATATATAAAGTCATGAAAACATTAAAATAAATAAATAAAAGTAACAAATTCAGGGAAGATCATAAAGACTGCCAAAAAGAACAGACATTCAGTAAATGATAAATGTTCAAATTTTGGCAATACAAATAAGAATTCCAGAGAGTTTCATAACATGTTTCTTGATAAGAAACCCTATGACAATGGGTTTGAAAAACAATGAAACAAAAAAAAATGAACCCAATGAAAATGAAAATGACAAGCCCTATGAAATATACAAATATGATATTTGATAATGCTTAGTCATTCAACTAAGAAACAAAAATAACAATAGAGTTCTTCTTTGCTTTAAAATATCTGCATTAAGAATGAGGGAGAAGGAAATGGCAACCCACTCCCATACTCTTGCCTGGAAAATTCCATGGATGGAGGAGTCTGGTAGGCTACAGTCCATGGGGTTGTGAAGAGTTGGAGACAACTCAGCAACTTCACTTTCACTTTTCACCCTCATTCATTGGAGAAGGAAATGGCAACCCACTCCAGTATTCTTGCCTGGAGAATCCCAGGGACAGAGGAGCCTTGTAGGCTGCTGTCTATGCAGTCGCACAGGATAGGACACGACTGAAGCAACTTAACAGCAACAGCAGCATTAAGAAAGAATAAATTCCCATTTAAAGAATAAAAATGACAAGTATTTTTCAAACATGTACATTTAAATAGTTGTCTAGTATTCTGTTGTTCCATAAAATCCCATTTCATAGAAAAGAGAAATAAGAAAGCCTTCTTAAATGAGCAATTAAAAAAAAAATACAGGAAAACAATAGAATGGGAAAAACCAGAGATCTTTTCAAGAAAGCTGGAGTATCAAGAGAACACTTCATACAAGGATGGGCATGAAAAAAGGACAGAAATTATAAAGGACATAACAGAAGCAGAAGAGATTAAGAAGATGTGGCAAGAATACACAGAAGAACATACCAAAAAAAAAAAAAAAATCTTAATGACCTGGAAAACCACAATGTATGGTCACTCACCAGAGCCCAACAATCTGGCCTGTGAAGTCAAGTGAGTAATAGGAAGTATTATTATGAACAAAGCTAGTGGAGGTGATGGAATTCCAGCTGAGATATTTAAAATCCTAAAAGATTATGCTGTTATTAAAGTGCTGTGCTCAATAAGTCTGCAAAGTTGGAAAACTCAGCAGTGGCCACAGGACTGCAAAAGGTCAGTTTTCATTCCAATCCCAAAAAAGGGCAATACCAAAAAATGTACCACACAATTGCACTCATTTCATATGCTAGCAAAGTAATGCTCAAAATCCTTCAAGCTAGGTTTCAGCATTACATGAACCAACAATTTCCCTATGTACAAATGGGGTTTTGACAAGGCAGAGGAACCAGAGATCAAATTGTCAGCATCCATTGGATCATGGAGAAAGCAAGTGAATTCCAGAAAAAAACAGCTACTTCTGCTTCATCGACGACTCTGCAGCCTTTGACTGTGTTGATCACAACAAACTGTGGAACATTCTTATGGAGATGGGAGTACCAGACCACTCAGGAGAAACCTGTATGCGGGTCAAGAAGCAATAGTTAGAACCAGACATGGAAAAACTGACTGTCTAAAAATTGTGAAGGAGCACCAAAAATCTGTATACTGTGACCCTACTTACTTAGTGTACATCATGCAAAATGTCAGGCTGGAGAATCACAAGTTGGAATCAAGATTGCTAGGAGAAACATCAACAACTTCAGATGATACCACTCTAATGGCAGAAAGTGAAGAGGAACTGAAAAGTCTCTCTCTCTCTCTTTTTTTTTGGGGGGGGGTGCAAGAGGAGAGTGAAAAATCTGTCTTTGAATCTAACATCATCCCATCCCATCACTTCATGGTAAATAGAAGGGGAAAATAGAAACAGTGACAGGTTTTATTTTCTTTGGCTTCAAAATCACTGTGGACAGTGACTGCAGCTGTGAAATTAAAGGGCTCTTGCTCCTTGGAAGAAAAGCTATGACAAATCCAGACAGCATATTTAAAAGAAGAGATGGCACTTTGCCATCAAAGGTTCCTATAGTCAAACTATGCGTTTTCCTGTAGTCATGTGTGGATATGAGAGTTGTACCATAAAGAAGGGTGAGCACCGAAGAACTGATGCTTTCAAACTGTGGTGATGGAGAAGACTTTTGAGAGCCCCTGAACTGAAAGATCAAACCAGTCAATCTTGAAGGAAATCAACCCTGAATATTCATTGGAAGGACTGATAACTGAAACTGAAACTCTGATACTTTGGTCACTGACTCATTGGAAAAGACCTGATGCTGGGAAAGACTGAAGGCAAATGGAGAAGGGGCGACAGAGGAAGAGATATTTAGATAGCATCACTGACTCAATGGACGCAAATTTGAGCAAAGTGCAAGAGATAGTGGAGGACAGAGCAACCTGGTGTGCAGTAGTCCAGGCGTGGCAAAGAGTTTCACATAAGTTAGTGACTAAACAACAATACTCCATTGTACTGTATTTGGCAGTTCTTGCTAATATGAAATGGCAACCCACTCCAGTGTTCTTGCCCAGAGAATCCCAGGGACGGGGGAGCCTGGGGGGCTGCTGTCTATGGGGTCACACAGATTCGGACACGACTGAAGTGACTTAGCAGCAGCTGATATGTTACTTAGGTTATTTTTTAACTTTTTGATTTCAAGTATAACTGAGAAAATTAGATCAAGGATATTTCTTTAGGACAAATTTTCACAAAAAGAATTACTAGATATTTTAGTCTTTAAATGTCTGCTATTCATTATTGAATTACTCCAAGGAAAGATCATATGAATTTATTTTCAATCACCTTTATCTCTTACTGTACTTAAAACCCCCAAGTTGTATCATCAATGAATGCTAAAGCTGGTGGGTTAACCTTTCATAAGAAATAGTATTGTGGGATGGGGATTGGGATGGGATGGAGGCCCACAAGGGAGGGGATATGTGTATATGTATGGTTGATTCATTCACATTCTTGTATAGCAGAAACCAACACAACATTGTAAGGCATTTATCTTCCAATTAAAATTAAACTAAAAATAAATGAGGTTTTACAAATCTTGAAATGTCTTCCTACAAATGTAAATTAAATGCCAAAAGTAGTGATTTTAGTATAGAAAATTCTAGCAAATATCACTTCAATCAAGCAATTGAAATTGATATCATCAGTAATAGATAGAACTACAAGATTCACTAGAAATAACTCAGCCTCGCTTTCATGGTTCTCCTGCCAGAATATACACATACCCTGTTATAAGCATGAGTAAACATGGGACTAACCTAAATCAAGGGACACTCGAGGAAACAAACCAGTCTAAAAGGTTCAGAGGTAAGATCAAGACAGATGTAGGAGTGGAGAGAAGGAGGGAGACAGATGGAGAGAGACAAGAGAGAGAAAGAACGATGAAGTAAGTGAATTAAAATTCCATAACTGCTGATTATAGGTAAGGGGTATTTGGGAGTTACTGTTACAACTGCAACTTTTCTATAAATCCATGCTATAGTCGACTATTTATTCTGTAACTCCATTTACAAATTTGATTTCCACTATTATTTTGTTTCTTTGTTGCACTTCATTTTTATTGGCCAATTCCCACTTTTGATTACTAATTTTTGTAAAATGTCAAGTGGGTTTATTACTGGAAAAAAAGGAGGCAATGCAACTACATATTTTGCTCTCTGTTTATGCACTAAATAGGAAATGCACAGTGACAATCACTGACAGCCTTTGAATACATTGATAGAATGGGTCACTGATCATGATATGAGTCTGTTATAATTTGTGAACTGAAGAGCTAGCAGAGAGATGTGTGCTTTATGCATTTACTAACAGTTATTACACTGTGGTAATAGAAATCTGAACACTGTTACTAAACGACTGGTATTACTTAACTAAACCACGGTAACTGAAATTTGTACAATTGAAGAACCATACAAAACAAGAACATCCTGTATTTTCTTTTGTGTTGCTAATGGAAAAAGTACTTTAATCTTGATAATAATGAATTTTTTAGGTAGATAAGTATATTGAGAAAATTATTTGATACAACATGCTTGAATTCTCATCAATTTACTGTGGCTACTATGAATTTCTAGAAACTGAACTATGGGTCAGAAAACCAGGATTTTACTTTTAGCTCTACCACCAATGCATCACATGATGGTGATAAATCATGTAAATCTCTTTGAACTCCTGGGTCATCTATACAAAAGAAAACTGGAATGAGGTGTTTTTTGTTGTTGTTGTTGTTTGTTTGTTTGTTTTTCCCATAAGAGAGTTCTATTGTATTACTATTTTCCTGAAACAGTTATTTAAAGGAATCCTTCCACTCTAAAAATTGTCCCAATTGGGAGAATCAATTATATAGCCTGCCCCCCATCCGATCTTTTCTGTCTCTATGACAAACAGAAATACTCTTTGTGACACAATAGCATTGGTATTGCAAAGTTGTAATTGTTATTTACAACTATAAAGACATTAAAAACAAGAACTTCAAAGATGACTTTTAAATATATTCCGTGGTGTATAACTGTATTCCTTGAATTTTCTGCATCTTATATATTTTTGCAAATGGTACCAAGTTCTTACAGATACTGCAACCTTTTATTACTTCTCAATAAAAACTTAATTTTACCACTAAAAATAACTCTAAGTAATTCATTTGACGTTTCTAAGCATATTATATCCTGGTGACCTGCACTAAGTAACAGAGCCAGCAAGCAGTAAAAGACCCTTAGAAGTGATGTAAGTCGGGACTTCTGTACCTTCCTGGTTGTCCCTCTGACAGGTCTGAATTGATGTTAAGTTACATACTTTAATAATATTTATATGGTTTAGCATTTTTGTGTGGTTCAGAAAAAGGGAACAACAAATAATATTTAGGTGAAACAGGCTTAGTTTTACTTTATATATCAGAACTGCTCCAGCATTTTCATTATAATTATCTGCAACATTTACTTACTCCAGACAATAGTTGATAGATCAAGGCAGTAATAATCTTCCTACAGATCTGCCAAGTTTCTAAATGCAAGTGCTGAGCACAAATATCCCCAGCATATCTTAATATTTACTCTAAGCTATATTCGGGCAGAGAAATAGTGTATGCAATTTGATGACAATAGATCATGAATTTCAAGATATGCATTATTCTTTCTTAAAAGTTGAAAAAAGGAAAGAAACATCAGAATGTTTTATCAAATGTTACTTAAATCTAATGCTTTAATATATTTGATACCAAATGTAATCTTTCTCATCTTTCTAATTAGATACATATTTAAATATTTAGAGTTGAAGTTCAAAATCAATACCATGTTTTCCATTGTAATCTTTGCCTCTTGATATATAGCACATTTGCTTATTTATAAGATTATTTGTAGAAAGATTTAAAATTTTAAAGTCTTACTTAATCTGATATTTAAAGTATCAGCTTTACTTTAGAAAGTTATGCAGTTACATGGACATTAACATGTCCTGGAATTTCTAGGTGACATAACATATAATACCATAATTTAATGCCTTATAACTAAGTTCTAGGATCAAATTTTATGTAGAATTTACAAATTATATAAAAATGACCCATGTTATAGTAGATATGATTTACTTCAAATATATCCTTTAGTAACAAATTTTAGCCAAGTTTCTTTAATAGAACATAATATAATACATTATAGAACTCACAATCTTCAACTATTCACTCAGCCATTTTCAAAATGTTCATCTGTAAATATTTGAAATGATCAAATTCTTATAGCATTTCGTATTTTTAAGCAGTGGTTCTTACATAACACTGAATATTCAAGTTACATAACTCTGATCCAAACAAATAACTTTGCTCTAACTCTCCACTTCCAAGTGTAAATTATTTCCAAGGTTTCCATCTTCTGTAATTCCATAAGAGATTTAATAATAGCATTCCCAAATCCCAGTTACTGAGACATTTTTTATGGTTATTTTGTGCTATATTCAATTTTTAAATTTATCCATTTATTTAAAACTTTATTCTTTTTTTATTTTTGTGCTTTACAATGTTGTGTTGGTTTTTGCCATACAACAATGAGTTCATCCATAAGTATGCATATGTCCCCTCCTCTTAAATGTCTCTCACACCCCTCAACCCATCCTATTCCATCCCATCTATCTAGGTTGTCACATAGTACCAGGTTGAGCTCCCTGTTATACAGCAACTTCCCACTTTCTATTTACATATGGTAATATATATATTTTACATATGGTAATATATATGTTTCAATGCTACTCTCTCAATTAGCTCCACAGTCTCTTTCCCTTGCTGTGTCCACAAGTCTGTTCTCTATGTCTGTGTCTCTAATATTACATAACAATGCTTTCCAGCTGCAAAATCTAGCATATCACACAAAAGTCCAAAACCAATTTAATGAATATCTTTATTGTGTCTATATTTAGTCCAATGTGACATATTTTTAAAATGTGGAACTTCTTAAAATATGTCTATTATCTAAAAATAAATAAAAGCTTGCTTTATGTCAAATAAAGATGATAGAAAGAAAGGGCTTGTATTAAGAGTGTGCTGTGTTCTAAACTGTTCTTGACATCTTGAGCTTAGGCATCATTTTTAGCAAAGTCATTTATAAGTAACTAAATAAAAAGTTAAAGTGCTTTTTAGAGTTTTAAGAACTGTTCAAATCCAGACCTTAATGACTGCCACAGTTAACTGTCGTCTTAGCCTCTAATTTTTGCCAAAGATAAAATATCTACTATAATTCTGGCATATTTATTTTTTCAAACATCAAATAGGCAAACCATCTGCATTCTTTGGGAAGATCAGTTCAGTTTAGTCACTCAGTGTGTCCAACTCTTTGTGACTCCACGGACTGCAGCATGACAGGCTTACCTGTCCATCACCAGCTCCCAGAGTTTGCACAAACTCATGTCCATTGAGTTGTTGACGTCATCCACCCATTTCATCCTCTGTCGTCCCCTTCTCCTTCTGCCTTTAATCTTTCCCAGCGTCAGTGTCTTTTCCAATGACTCAGTTCTTCGCATTAGTTGGCCAAAGTATTGGAGTTTCAGCTTCAGCATCAGTCCTTCCAATGAATAGTCAGGACTGATTTCCTTTAGGATGGACTAGTTGGATCTCCTTGCAGTCCAAGGGACTCTCAAGAGTCTTCTCCAACATCACAGTTCAGAAACATCAATTCTTCCGTGCTCAGCTTTCTTTATAGTCCAACTCTCACATCCATACATGACTACCAGAAAAACCATAGCTTTGACTAGATGGTTGATATTTCTCCCAGGAATCTTGATTTCCAGCTTTTGATTCATCCAGCCCCGCATTTCTCATGATGTACTTTGCATATAAGTTAAATAAAAGTGAAATTGAAGTCTCTCAGTTGTGTCCTACTCTTTGTGACCCCATGGACTGTATAGCCTACCAGGCTCCTCCATCCGTGGGATTCTCCAGGCAAGAGTACTGGAGTGGGATGCTATTTCCTTCTCCAAGTGATCTTCCCAACCTAGAGATTGAATCCTGGTCTCCCGCATTGCAGGCAGATGCTTTACCATCTGAGCCACCAGGGAAGACTCAAGTTAAATAAGCTGGGTGACAATATATAGCCTTGACATACTCCATTCCCAATTTTCAACCAGTCCATTGTTCCATATCCAGTTCTAACTGTTACTTCTTGTCCTGCATACAGACTTCTCAGGAGACAGGTAAGGTGGTCCGGTATTTCCTTCTCTTTAAGAATTTTCCATGGTTTGCTCTGATCCACACAGGCAAATGCATTAGCTTGTTGTAAATAGTATCTTTGTAACTTATTTTAACCAATTGTTTGCACTTTTTATCCTCCACTCCACTCCTATACTTCCCGTCCCCCCGTTACTTCTCCCTACTGGTAACCACTAATTTGTTCTCTATATGCATCAATCCTCTTCTTTTTTGTTATATTCACTAGTTTGTTGTATTTTTTAGAGTCCACATGTAAGTGATATCATACAGTATTTGCCTTTCTCTGTCTGATTTATTTCATTTAGCGTATTGCCCTCCAAGTCCATTCTTGTTCCTGCAAATGGCAAAATTCTGTTCTTTTTTAAGGCTGAGAAGGATTCATTGTACCCACACATATCGCATCTTTAGCCATTGTGTTGATGGACACTTAATTTGCTTTCATATCTTGGCAACTGTAAATAATACTGCTATGAGCATGGGGTGTATATATATTTTTCAAATTATCTTTTTGTTTGTATTTAAATATATACCTGGGAGTGAAATCACTGTGTCATGTGGTATTTTTAATTTTGGCTTTTTTAGAAACTGCCATACTATTGGGTATTTTTCACAGTGACTGCACCGATTTACATTCCCATCAACAGTACAGGTTTCCTTCTCTCCACATACCCATCAGCATGTATTATTTTTGTTCTCTTTGATGATAACCATTCTGACAGGTATGACGTGACACCTCATTGTGGTTTTGATCTGCATTCCCCTGACAATTAGAAATGTTGAGCACCTTTTCATGTGCCTGATGGCATCTTCATTTCCCTTGGAAAAATGTCAGTTGGCTCTTCTGCCTATTTTTAAAGTTAAATTGTTTGCTTGTTTGTTTATGTTGATCTTATGAACTGTTTACATAAGTTAGATAGGAATCCTTTATTGATCGTATCATTTACAAATATTTTCTCCCATTCAATAGGTTGTCTTTTCATTTTGTCAATCGTTTCCTTTCCGTAGAAAAACTTTTAAGTTCAATTAGGCTTCATTTGTTTACTTTCGCTTTTGTTTCCTGCACATTAGGAGATAGATCCAACAAAACATTGGTACAATGTATGTCAGAGTGTTCTGCTGTGTTTCCCTCTAGGAGTTTTATAGTATTGTTCTTATATGTAGGTCATTTTGAGTTTATTTTTGTGCATGGTGTTAGAGAATATTCTAAAGTTATTCTTTTACATGTAGCTGTCTTATGTTCCCAGCACCACTTATTGAAGAGACTATCTTTTATTCATTTTATAACCTTGCGTCTTTAATGATCCCTTTCTAGTAATCCAGTAAGTATTTC
This sequence comes from Aepyceros melampus, assembly GCA_006408695.1. Classification (NCBI taxonomy): domain Eukaryota; kingdom Metazoa; phylum Chordata; class Mammalia; order Artiodactyla; family Bovidae; genus Aepyceros; species Aepyceros melampus. The sequence goes on from SJXQ01011678.1 coordinate 219,451, forward strand.
TATGTTACCAAAGAACTGAAATGAAAGAGACATCTAAAAGTTTAATGCAGTTACAAGTAATTATTACAGAGAAATCTTGGTACAAAGTATTATACTTTATTAAACAAGAAAACTCTGGATGTACCAAAAATATGAATAATTTATTTGAAATTTTAAAAATGAACAGAAGTAAATGATACTGAAATGAAACACAAAGAACATAATCTTCTGCATTGTTGAAGTTTTTCATTCTATCTAGAATATCCAACAGAAAGAACCTAATTTTACCTGTTTAAAAAATCTAAAGTGATTTCAAGATTCATTTTTGTTTTTTACTAGGATAAGAAATCATCTAATGACTGACTAATTACATTATTTTTTTCATTAGGCATACATTAACAGGAGCTACCCTAAGATATGGCTAAAACTTCTAGAAATTAATCACTCCACCTTTTATCTTTTCATAAAGAATCTGAGGTAAGTAAGTATGTGAAATATAAGAAAATGACTTAGTATATCAATTCTACATAATGAAAATAAAATTTGAGGAACAGTAATAAATTTGGAGTTGCTCTGAGTTACAAACTTGTCCTTTGTATGAGAGAACATGTTTGACAGATCTTGTCACGGCTGTTTCCCTCCACACATCACTCTCTGGGATCTGAATATACCTGCCAGGAAGGAGAAATTTTCAGAAGTGATGGGAGTGACTGTGCTGCTTCTTCATGGGTTTAGGAATAAACAGTTAATAGTAAGAAGGTACCCATGTTAGCCCATATCAACAATTAAAAAAAAAAAAAAGGTTTTAAGAAGAAAAACTACACTAACTTAGTTTCCCCAAATATATTAGAGGGTACTAGTTGTCCACAATATAATGTGTAGCACAAAAATTAAAAAAAAAAAAACTATTTAAATAGGGCCTGCTTTAGAATTTCTAGAGGTAATAAACTCAACTAAGGCAACAATAGCTATAACTAATTGTATGTCTATCACATATTACTAATTGTGAAATATTTAAAATGTTTTCTTTAATATAGGTAAATATTTTATTCCCACTTTAAAGATGAGGAAAATAATGCTCAAAGTGTTTGTGACTTGTTCAAAGCCACAGGCTGCACAAGAGACAAAACCCAGTACTTGGATTCTGATAGCACTTCAAATTCTAGGCTCAGCGAACTCCAGGATCATTCTGCGGCAGTAGTCAAGGGACAGAATAAGAACATCTTAAGATTTTCAACCCCTAAAATGTTTACTGTTTCTGTAAATCTTTTCAAAGTAGTAATAGGTAACAAAGCTATAGTAGTTTTCTATTGTCTCTGTAGGAAATTCATTCATATGTAATGGCTTAAAACACACAAATTCGTTATCTTATAATAAGGTAGGTCAGAATTTTGATGTAAACACAAAGTATGTCAGGTTTCCCACATTGTTTCAAACAGTTAACAAGAATCCATTTATTTAGTTCATGCCCTCTTCTGACACACACACACACACACACACACACACACAGACATACACACAAGCCTCATAGTTTCCCAATGCCTATTTCAGAGAAAATAAAACCAAGGCAAAGTGTGGTTAGCAGCTTGTCTAAGGTCATTTAGTTAATATGTTAGAGATGGGAAAATAATAATTAGCAATAAAGTGTTTGAAAGGAGGGCTAATATATGTTCTAATTATCTGATATTTTAAGAAAATTTGCTGAGCAAATATATAGGTAACCCACTCTAGTACTCTTGCCTGGAAAATCCCATGGACAGAGAAGCCTAGTAGGCTACAGTCCATAGGGTGGCAAAGAGTTGGACACGACTGAGCAACTTCATTCACTTTATAGTTGAGAAAACAGACACCAGGAGACAAAAATAGGTTGTTTCCCCTAAATGGGAAAATAATTTGAAAAAGAATGGACACTTGTATGGATATAACTGAATCACTTTGCATGTATACAGTCTCGAAATAACCTTTCCCAATTTGGAAATGATCTGTTGTTCCATGTCTGGTTCTAACTGTAGTTTCTTGAACTGCATACAGGTTTAGCAAGAGGCAGTTGAAATGTTCTGGTGTTCCTATGTCTTTGAGAACTTTCCACAATTTGTTGTGATCCACACAGTCAAAGGCTAATGTAGTCAATGAAGCAGAAGTAGATGTTTTCTGAAATTCTCTTGCTTTTTCTATGATCCAACAGATATTGGTAATTTAACATCTGGTTCCCTACCTTTTCTAAATCCAGTTCGCACATCTGGAAATTCTCGGTTCATGTACTGTTGAAGCCTAGTTTGGAGAATTTTGAGCATTACCTTGCTAGCATGTGAGATGAGTGCAATTGTACTGCAATTGGCACTCAAAGGTATTGCCTTTCTTTGGGATTGGAATGAAGACTGACCTTTTCCAGTCCTGTGGCCACTGCTGAGTTTTCCAAATTTGTTGCCATATTGAGTGCAGCACTTTCACAGCATCATCTTTTGGGATTTGAAATAGCTTAGCTGGAATTCCATTATCTCCACTAGTTTTGTTCATAGTGATGCTTCCTAAGGCCCACTTGACTTCACATTCCAGGATATCTGGTTCTAAGTGAGTGATGAAACCATCATTGTTATCTGAGTCATTAAGATCTTTTTTGTACAGTTCTTCTGTGCATTCTTACCACCTCTTAATATTATCTGCTTCTGTCTTCCATTTCTGTCCTTTAGTGTACCCATCTTTGCATGAAATGTTCTCTCAGTATCTCTAATTTTCTTCAAGAGATCGCTAGTCTTTCCTGTTCTATTATTCGCCTCTATGTTATGCATTGATCACTTAGAAAGGCTTTCTCATCTCTCCTTGCCATTCTTCGGAACTCTGCATTCAAATGGGTATATCTTTCCTATTCTCCTTGCCTTTCACTTCTCTTCTTTTCTCAACTATTTGTAAGGCCTCCTCAGACAACCAATTTGCCTTTTTGCATTTCTTTTTATTGGGGATGGTTTTGATCATCTCCTATTATACAAGGTTATAAACGTCCATCCATAGTTCTTCAGGCACAACTAATCTCAGTTTTTGCTGCCTGTATAAAGCTTCTCCGTCTTTGGATGCAAAGAATGAAATCAGTCTGATTTCAGTATTGATCAGCTGGTGATTTCCATGTGTAGAATCAACTCTTGAGTTGTTGGAAGAGGGTGTTTGCTATGATAAGTGGATTCTCTTGGCAAAACTCTGTTAAGTTTGCCCTGCTTCGTTTTATACATCAAGGCCAAATTTGCCTCATACTCCAGATATCTCTTGACATCCTTCTTTGCATTCCAGTCTCCTAGGATGAAAAGGTCATCTTTTTTGGTGTTAGGTCTAGAAGATCTTGTCAGTCAGTCAGTCAGTTCAGTCTCTCAGTCGTATCCAACTCTTTGCGACCCCATGAATCACAGAATGCCAGGTCTCCCTGTCCATCACCAACTCCCAGAGTTCACTCAGATTTCACATCCATCAAGTCAGTGATGCCATTCAGCCATCTCATCCTCAGTAGTCCCCTTCTCCTCCTGACCCCAATCCCTCCCAGCATCAGAGTCTTTTCCAATGAGTCAACTCTTTTCCTGAGGTGGCCAAAGTACTGGAGCTTCAGCTTTAGCATCATTCCTTCCAAAGAAATCCCAGAGGTGATCTCCTTCAGAATAGACTGGTTGGATCTCCTTGTAGACCAAGGGACTCTCAAGAGTCTTCTCCAACACCACAGTTCAAAAGCATCAATTCTTCGACACTCAGCCTTCTTCACAGTCCAACTCTCACATCCATACATGAACACAGGAAAAACCATAGCCTTGACTAGACAGACCTTAGTCGGCAAAGTAACGTCTCTGCTTTTGAATCTAATATCTAGCTTGGTCATAACTTTTCTTCCAAGGAGTAAGTGTCTTTTAATTTCATGCTTCAATCAACATCTCCAGTGATTCTGGAGCCCCCAAAAATAAAGTCTGACACTGTTTCCACTGTTTCCTCATCTATTTCCCATGAAGTGATGGGACCAGATGTCATGATCTTCGTTTTCTGAATGTTGAGCTTTAAGCCAAGGTTTTCACTCTCCTCTTTCACTTTCATCAAGAGGCTTTTTAGCTCCTCTTCACTTTCTGCCATAAGGGTGATGTCATCTGCATATCTGAGGTTTTTGATATTTCTCCCGGCAATCTTGATGTCAGCTTGTGATTCTTCCAGTCCAGCGTTTCTCATGATGTACTCTGCATAGAAGTTAAATAAGCAGGGTGACAATATACAGCCTTGACGTACTCCTTTTCCTATTTGAACCAGTCTGTTGTTCCATGTCCAGTTCGAACTGTTGCTTCATGACCTGTATACAGATTTCTCAAGAGGCAGTTCAGGTGGTCTAGTATTCCCATCTCTCTCAGAATTTTCTTGTAGGTCTTGTAGGTCCTCATAAAACCATTCAACTTCAGCTTCTTCAGCATTAGTGGTTAGGGCATAGACTTGGATTACTCTGATGTTGAATGGTTTCCCTCAGAAATGAACAGAGAAACAGACATCATTCTGTCATTTTTGAGACTGCACCCAGGTACTGCATTTAGGACTCTTGTTGACTCTGAGGGCTACTCCATATCTTCTAATAGATTCTTGCCCACAGTAGTGGATACAATGGTCATCTGAATTAAATTCGCCCATTCCAGTCAATTTTAGTTCACTGACTCCTAAAATGTCAATGTTCACTCTTGCCATCTATTGTCTGACCACTTCCAGTTTAACTTGATTCATGGACCTAACATTCCAGGTTCTAATGCAATATTGTTCTTTACAGCATCGGACTTTACTTTCACCACCAGACATATTCACAACTGGGCATTATTTCCACTTTGGCTCAGCCTCTTCATTTCTTCTGGAGCTATTTTCCCATTCTTCTCAGGTAGCAAATCAGAGGCCTATCAACCTGGGGAGTTCATCTTCAGTGTCATATCTTTTTGCTTTTTCGTACTGTCCATTTTGATATATTCCATGAAAAGGGAATGATAGTTGCCAACTAGAAAAGTGTGTTCCTCCTCAAGCTAACAATAATATGAAATACATTAAAAAAAAAATCCTCTGGAGAGGCATCTAGATAGAATACTAGGATTGGACAAAATGGCAGAAAATTTCTTCTTAGAATTCACAAAGACATCTCTGATGGTAAAGTTAAAAGGGACAGCTGACTTTTTTCTATCTAAATTTACAGGAGTTGTAATCCAAAAGGGAGAAGTTTCAAAGGAGTTTTCCTGAGCACTTTCTACTTTCAATCAGGACTTTATCTGTATAACATTATCCTCTACTCAATGTCACCAATAACCTCCACGTTACCCAATCTAATATTCAATTATTCATCTTCTCAGCATCATTTAAATAAACTAATCATAATCACTCTTGTTGGAAACATTTCCTTCACTTGACTTCTGAGATATTAAACTTTTCTGCTTTTCTTACTATCACAGCTCTCTCTTCTTTAAACATTTTCCCTTTCAAAATCACAATCATCTGCTGGGTGAATAAATCCATCTTGTGACTTTAAATATCAAATAAATGATCATAACTTTCATCTTTGTAGCTACTTGAAACCCTCATGCTCAATGCCAGACTTGTATATCTGACAGCCTCCAGGACAACTTCATTGGAGGTCTAGTGGCCTTCACACTTATGACATGCAAAACCAATTGACTGTCTTGCAGACACCTTTTTTTTTTACCTGAGTGTGTTTCTATTTTTAGTAAATAGTCCCAACTTTAACACAAATTGCATAAGAAAAAAATTTTGAATCATCATTGACTCATTTTTTTCACATATCCACACAATAAATTAGAGTGTCCTTTTAGCTCTTTTTAAATTTAGCTACTCAGAATTGACAATTTCTCATTGTTCTATTACTATTTTACTCAATCAATAGATGTAAGTAACTCATATGTACCAATACATATTTTAAAAAATCAGATTGTACTAATAATTAATATAAGAAAAATATAACAAAGACTAGCACAAAGAAAACATACATAACTAAGAAATTCATATTATTCTTAAAAAAGGATCATTAGGAGAAAAGCTGAGAAAAAAAAAAAACAAAGGAAAGTTTTATTTTGTATTGCTTTCATTTAATTTTATACACAAAGTTTTGATAAATGCAGTTTTTGAACTGTAGTTGAATATTATAAATTTTAGTTAATCATGTAATATTGTCTATAAACATTTGAAAGTTCATTTTTAAACTATATGTTTAGATTGCTTTATACTGACACGTGTAGATGAAATTTGTTTACTTAAATTTCTGCACTAAAGTTGATTATGCAATTGGATACCTAGTTGAATTGAATGATTAAATCAAATATCACCTATTTTCTCTACAAAATGACATTTACTTGTCTCTGTTTTTCTACTCTGGGACAAAGAATTATAGAAGTTACCTTATTTTACTTTTCACCCTTGCCATAAGTATAAGAGTTTCTATCATAAATAAACAGACTTTCTGTGTTACTAGGTGTATAAGCTTCAGTTATACTAGCTGTGATCCAATAATTTCTGATGTGGTTGTGACAATTGATCCCCTCTCTAACAATTCTGAAGGAGATCAACCCTGGGATTTCTTTGGAAGGAATGATGCTAAAACTGAAGCTCCAGTACTTTGGCCACCTCATGAGAAGAGTCAACTCATTGGAAAAGACCCTGATTCTGGTAGGGATTGGGGGCAGGAGGAGAAGGGGACGACAGAGGATGAGATGGCTGGATGGCATCATGGACTCAATGGACGTGAATCTGAGTGAACTCCGGGAGTTGGTGATGGACAGGGAGGCCTGGAGTTGCTGCGATTCATGGGGTCACAAAGAGTCAGACATGACTGAGCAACTGAACTGAACTAACAATGCACTGTGGTTCCTGTTCTCACTTGAAGCCAACACTTGATGTCATCAGGGTTAATAATTTCTGGAAATCTGAAGACTGGGAAATAGTGTCCCACTACTTTTATATGATCAGACCAACTAGTAAGAAGACTAGCTTTTCCAATTTTTGTTTTTCTTTTCATTTCTCTTCTTGTACATTTACATCTTTAAAGAAATACTTCCTTAACTCCAATATAAAAAATATATTATCTGAATGATAATGACACATTCCTACATGTTTCCTTATGCTTTGATAAGAAATAAATTAAAATACAGAATAACCTTAAATCACTTATTCTGAACTTCAATCATCTGTAAAATGGGGATAATAAGGATTGTTGTGACAAATGTGTGCCTTATCATATTTAACTCACCTTCTGACTTTATAATTTACTCATGGTCATTCATGTAGTAGTAGTATGTTTTTAACTGCTGAAAAATATTTTATTGTAGGGATATCTGTAATGCATTTCTTCCTTTGCACTAGAAGAGGAGAAATCAGAGAAAATTTTAAGTAGTATTTGACCTGAATTTTGAAGAATACATAGGATTTTACAGAGATGCTAGAGAAAAAAATGACTATGGTCCTGAAAACCATTTTCCATCATCTAGGGCACTTCAATGTCAATGGTATTGCTTTTACAAAAATAATTTATCTTTTAATCTTTTTGACTGGAAATATTGAGGTTATTTTTAAATTTCTGGTTTATTCAATGTTATAAATGGTTATAACAATTATTAAACTAAGGTAAAAAACATTTGGATTTTAGTGCCTTTGCTGTGTGGAAAATAATTTTAATGAAACAATCAAAGGATGCTCCAATGACTAAGGTTTCTGTCACTTTAGGTTGATTGAAGGCAGCTTTTCTGTAAGGAGTGTTCCAGAATCTTCTCTTTAGAATAATACAGCATGCTTAGAAAACTAAATTCTGCCTGATTTTCCTGAAAAAACAAAAAAGGTTATTTCAGAAACACTTTCTCATCTTTTGTTGCTCTAAACGTAATTGAAATTTTTGCTTTATTGGACTGGTATTTTTAAATCACATTTCCTATACAAAAAAAAATTTTTTTAGAGTATAGCAAGTTTTTATTTATTTGACTATGTTTGAAGAGAGCAAATTTGATAACATTAGGAATTATGAAAATTATCCATAATCATAGGTAAAGCCATTGGTTTCAACATGTAAAAACATGCTTTTGAATTTTTGCTGTTAAGTTATTAATGTATGTCACCTCTGTCCTACACACCACAAAGATAATTCTCCATATATATTCAGATTTAGTTTAAGTATTCTTAAATACAATTCCTTGTATATATGAATGCTAGATATTCTTTTCTTGTAGATATGGCTTTATTATTAATAAAGGGAATATTTCATGCAAAGATGGGCTCGATAAAAGACAGAAATGGTATGGACCTAACAGAAGCAGAAGATATTAAGAAGAGGTGGCAAGAATACATGGAAGAACGGTACAAAAAACATCTTCACGACCCAGATAATCATGATGATGTGATGACTAATCCAGAGCCAGACATCTTGGAATGTGAAGTCAAGTGGGCCTTAGAAAGCATCACTATGAACAAAGCTAGTGGAGGTGATGGAATTACAGTTGACCTGTTTCAAATCCTGAAAGCTGATGCTGTGAAAGTGCTGCATTCAATATGCCAGCAAATCTGGAAAACTCAGCAGTGGCCACAGGACTGGAAAAGGTCAGTTTTCATTCCAATCCCAAAGAAAGGCAATGCCAAAGAATGCTCAAACTACCACACAATTGCACTCATCTCACATGCTAGTAAAGTAATGCTCAAAATTCTCCAAGTCAGACTTCAGCAATACGTGAACCATGAACTCCCTGATGTTCAAGCTGGTTTTAGAAACGGCAGAGGAACCAGAGATCAAATTGCCAACATCCACTGGATCATGGAAAAAGCAAGAGAGTTCCAGAAAAACATCTATTTCTGCTTTATTGACTAGGCCAAAGCCTTTGACCGTGTGGATCACAATAAACTGTAAAAAGTTCTGAAAGTGATGGGAATACCAAGCCACCTGACCTGCTTCTTGAGAAACCTATATGCAGGTCAGGAAGCAACAGTTAGAACTGGACATGGAACAACAGACTGGTTCCAAATAGGAAAAGGAATACGTCAAGGCTGTGTATTGTCACCCTGCTTATTTAACTTCTATGCAGAGTACATCATGAGAAACCCTGGACTGGAAGAAACACAAGCTGGAATCAAGATTGCTGGGAGAAATATCAAAAACCTCAGATATGCAGATGACACCACCCTTATGGTAGAAAGTGAAGAGGAGCTAAAAAGCCTCTTGTTGAAAGTGAAAGAGGAGAGTGTTTGTCACCCTGCTTATTTAACTTATATGCAGAGTACATCATGAGAAATGCTGGACTGGAAGAAACACAAGCTGGAATCAAGATTGCTGGGAGAAATATCAAAAACCTCAGATATGCAGATGACACCACCCTTATGGTAGAAAGTGAAGAGGAGCTAAAAAGCCTCTTGTTGAAAGTGAAAGAGGAGAGTGAAAAAGTTGGCTTAAAGCTCAACATTCAGAAAATGAAGATCATGGCATATGGTCTTATCACTTCATGGGAAATAGATGGGGAACCAGTGGAAACAGTGTCAGACTTTATTTTTCTGGGCTCCAAAACTACTGCAGATGGTGACTGCAACCATGAAATTAAAAGACGCTTACTCCTTGGAAGAAAAGTTATGACCAACCTAGATAGTATGTTCAAAAGCAGAGACATTACTTTGCCAACTAAGGTCCGTCTAGTCAGGGCTATGGTTTTTCCTGTGGTCATGTATGGATGTGAGAGTTGGACTGTGAAGAAGGCTGAGCGCTGAAGAATTGATGCTTTTGAACTGTGGTGTTGGAGAAGACTCTTGAGAGTCCCTTGGACTGCAAGGAGATCCAATCAGTCCATTTTGAAGGAGATCAGCCCTGGGATTTCTTTAGAAGGAATGATGCTAAAGCTGAAGCTCCAGTACTTTGGCCATCTCATGAGAAGAGTTGACTCATTGCAAAAGACTCTGATGGTGGGAAGGATTGGGGGTAGGAGGAGAAGGGGACGACCAAGGATGAGATGGCTGGATGGCATCACGGACTCGATGGACATGAGTCTGAGTGAACTCTGGGAGATGGTGATGGACAGGGAGGCCTGGCATTTTGCGATTCATGGTGTCGCAAAGAGTTGGACACGACTGAGTGACTGAACTGAACTGAACTGAACACAATAATAGTAGGATCCCTGGTGGTTCAGATGGTTAAGAATTCACTTGCAATGCAGGAGACTTGGGTCTGATCCCTGGGTTGGGAAGATGTCCTGTAGAAGGGAATGTCTACCCACTCCAGTATTCTTGCCTGGAGAATCCCCAAGGACAGAAGAACCTGGCTAGCTACAGTCCATGAGGTTGCAAAGAGTTGGACATGACTGAGCAGCAGTCATGTTCGTGACTGTACAGGAGATGGGGATCAAGACCATCCCCATGGCAAAGAAATGCAAAAAAGCAAAATGGCTGTCTGGGGAGGCCTTATCCTCCTGCCTCTGGTTTTCAGTCTTATTCTTACAGTAGCCTCAAGACTTCTCCATCTCCTTTCAAAGACAATGGGCTGCTCTTCTGGGTGCCTGATGACCTCTGCCAGCATTCAGAAGTTTTTCTGTGGAATTTGCTCAGCGCTCAAATGTTCTTTTGATGAATTTGTTGGGGGAGAAAGTGGTCTCCCTGTCCTGTTCCTCTGCCATTTTAGGACCGCCTCCTCTTCAACTCCCAAAGCCTGAGGCTCACTGGCAGATTTGGCTTGGCTCCTGAGGCTAGTCCGAGGAGAGTGGCTTTCCTCTGCCCTTCATGCCACTGAGTGCAGACGAGCTCCCCCATTTCTGGTTTTATACCCTGAAAAACTTAAGCAGGGACTCAAACAGATATTTGTATAACAATGTTCAATTCATAATCATCAAATGAATAAGACTGTCTATAGACAAAGCAAAGCCTACAGTCTGGGAAGATTCAGTTAACTCTTAATAATCTGATAATATGACAAATCCATAATGTTACTTGACTCTTACAAATTGCAGTCCAGAGGAAATTGTTACCAGTAGGTGAAAAGGGCAAGACTTGAGAACTCTGGGGTTGTGACTCCCAGGCGAATGATATTTTTGTGGAACTGAAGCTCAAAGACTTCACAACAAGGAAGACACAGTGCCTTGAAATTGCTGAGCACTGAAAATGTAAAATATACAGTTTGTTGATTTCTTATAAAAGTAAATATGCAACTGTCATATGCTTCAGCAATTATACTCTTGGGTACTCACCCCAGAAAGATGAAAGCTTATGATGACCAAAATCTTGCTCATGGCTATGCATAGCTGTTTTATTTGTAATAGCCAAAAAGTGAAAATAACACAGATATTCTTCAGTGGGCAAATAGTTTAAATATGGTGCTTCCATACCATGGAATACTACTCAGCAATTGGAAAAAGAAACTATTGGTACCTGCAACAACTTGGATAAATTGCAAAGGAAATATCCTTGAGGGTGGGAAGGATGGAGGAAACCATTCCTGAAAGCTATGTATTGTGTGATTCCATTTGTGTAACAAAGTATATAACAAAATTCACAATATGGAGATGAGATTCCTGGTGGCCAGGTTTTAGGGAGGGAGGGAAGGGGAGAGTGTGAGTGAAAAAGAGCAACATAAAGGATTCAACTATTCTATATCTTTACTGTAGTGGATACATAAATCTGCACACGTGGTGAGACTCCATAGAGCTAAATACACACATACACACACATGGGTACAAGTGAAACTGGGGAAATCTGCATGAGATAGATGAATTATCAATGTCAATATTCTGGCTGTAATATTGTCTACAGTTTTGTAAGATGCTGTCACCATCAGAGGAAACTGAGTGAAGAGTACACCAGGTCAAGCTATCATTTCTTATAATTGCATGTGCACCTGTAATTATATCAAAGAAGTTTTAAAAGAGTAAGTAAATAAAACAAAACCAAAGAATGAGGGGCTGGCATTGGACCACACAGCCAGCTGTCCCTAGACTCCAGGGTCTTTGCTTTACTGCAGACACATATAGGAAATGAGACAGGGAGACCGGATTTACACAGAGGGGGCTCCTACAGACCTGGGCCAAACAGAAGCTGGTGGGTCCAGGAGTGACCCTAAGTATCCCTCTGCTTCTAACTCTGTTCCACTTCTCTTCCCCAAATCGTGCCTAAAAGGAAAATCAAGAGGTTCTCCCAAAGCAGGAAAGCTCTTTAACTGAAGAGTAGTGAGGGAAAAGAGGACATATTTCACTTTTGTTGTTTCGTCACTCCATCGTGTCTGACTGCAGTTCCATGGACTGCAGCATGCATACTCCTCTTTTCTCCACTATCTTCTGGAGCTTGCTCAATTCATGTCCACTGAATCACTGATACTATCTAACCACCTTATCCTAGGCCAGCCCCTCCTTTCTCTTTTTGCCTTCAATCTTTCCCAGCATTAGGGTCTTATCCAATGAGTTGGCTCTTGTATCAGATGGCCAAAGTGTTGGAACTTTAGCATCAGTCCTTGCAGTGAATATCAGGGTTGATTTCCTTTAGGATTAACTGGTTTGATCTCCTTGCTATCCAAGGGACTCTCAAGAGTCTTCTCCAGTACCACAATTTGAAGGCATCAATTCTTTGGCGTTCAGCCTTCTTTAGGGTCCAACTCTCCCATCCTTACATGACTACTAGGAAAACCATAGCTTTGACTAGACAGACCTTTGTCAGAAAAGTGATGTCTCTGTTTAATGCAGTGTCTAGGTTTGTCATAGCTTCCCTTCCAAGGAAAAAGCAACTTTTAATCTCATGGTTGCAATTCTCTTACCGTCTGCAGTCATTTTGGAGCCCAAGAAAATAAAATCTGTCACTGCTTCTACTTTTCCTGCTCCACTTGCCATGAAGTGATGGGACTGGATGCCATGATCTTAGTTTTCTGAATGTTGAGTATTAAGCCAGCCTTTTCACTCTCCTCCTTCACCTTCATCAAGAGTATCTTTAGTTCCTATTCACTTTCTGCCATTAGAGTGGTATCATCTGCATATCTGAGGTTGTTCACATTTCTCCTGGCAATCTAGATTCCAGCTTATGATTCATCCAGCTCAGCATTTAGCATGATGTACTCTGGGCTGGAAGAAGCACAAGCTGGAATCAAGATTGCCAGGAGAAATATCAATAACCTTAGATATGCAGATGACACCACCCTTATGGCAGAAAGTGAAGAGGAAGTAAAAAGCCTCTTGATGAAAGAGTTGACTTATTGGAAAATACTCTGATGCTGGGAGGGATTGGGGGCAGGAAGAGAAGGGGATGACAGAGGATGAGATGGCTGGATGGCATCACTAACTCGATGGGCATGAGTTTAAGTGAACTCTGGGAGCTGGTGATGGACATGGAGGCCTGGCGTGCTGCAATTCATGGGATTTCAAAGAGTCGGACACGACTGAGCGACTGAACTGAAGTCTGCATATAAGCTAAGTAAGCAGGGTGACAATATATTTCCTTGTACTCCTTTCCCAATTTGGAACCCACCAGTTTATCCATGTCCAGTTCTAACTGTTGCTCTTAACCTGCATACAGGTGTCCAGGAGACAGATAAGGTCATCTAGTACTTTTATCTCTTTACGAATTTTTTACACGTTTGACTTGAAAACACTTTTAAATGCTTTGTGCCCATTCCAAGGGGTCACAGAATGGTACGAACACAGGGACCGTCACTCACCTTGTTCAAATGGTGCTCTGACAAGTGATCACAACAGGCATGGGGCTTCCTGCAGTTACCCTGCATGAAGCCTCAGATCCCATTCCTAATGTGAGGGGGACATATGTATGAATGTGCGAACACCTTTAGGGTGGAGATGACGCAGGCGAATCAGGGTCTGTTCCTTCCTGGGAAGGATGTGGTCTGGGATGGAAGTGATTATTAATAACTGAAATTTAGAGGAAAGGCAATTCAGTGTTGGAGACAATATGGGCTGACAATGACGGGAGGTGTAATATCCCTCTGTAGGGATTTGTGATCTAGTTACCTACTTTTTTAGTAATTTACATTTGTGGCAGGATGATTTATCAAGCTGTTGTCTCTTCTTCGCCACGGGGCTTCCCAGGTGGCCCAAGTGGTAAAGAATCCTCCTGCAATACAGGAGACTCAGGTTTGATCCCTGGGTCAGGAAGATCTCCTGGAGAAAGAAATGGCAATCCAACCTGAATTCTTGCCTGGGAAATCCCAGGGACAGAAGAGCCTGGCGGGCTACAGTTCATGGGATCACAAACAGTCTGACACAGCTTTGCAACTAAACAACAATAAAAAATATAAACAAACTCCCTTTTGCCAGGGAAGACTCCTGAGGTTGAAAGCTAATTTAAAAAATCCTCCTCTCTTCCAGAAAGTTCTGGGTTTCTGGTCTCTGAGATGGTTAATGGATTTTAGGTTTCCTGATTCTTACGAATTGGACCATGAAGAAAGCTGAGCACCGAAAAATTGATGCAGTGTGGTGTTGGAGAAGGCTCTTGAGTCCCTTGGACTACAAGGAGATCAAACCAGTCACTCCTAAAGGAAATCAGTCCTCAATATTCATTGGAATGCTGATGCTGAAGCTGAAGCTTTAATACTTTGGCCACCTGATGCAAAGGACTGACTTATTGGAAAAGACCCTGATGTTGGGAAAGAATGACGGCAGGAGGAGAAGGGGACGACAGAGGATGAGATGGTTGGATGGCATCACTGACTTGATGGACATGAGTTTGAGTAAACTCTGGGAGTTGGTGATGTACAGGGAAGCCTGGTGTGTGGCAGTCCATCAGGTCACAAAAAGTCAGACATGACTGAGCAACCGAACTGAACTAATCCCAAACTAAAGTTGCTAGGCATCTGTTCTGTACCTGATCCAGGTGTTTTTGGAGAGGGAGGTCTGGGGGGATTTTGACTTGATGGAGGGGGAATTGCCCAAGGTGAACAATGGCTGCAGGGACAAGAGGAAAGGAAAATGGAGATGAATTTCACTAGGAGCAGAGTCTTGTTTTCAAAGCACACAACAAGGCAACTACTTCTGATAAGGTGAGTTGATGTGCTTGCTGGAAGGACTACATCAAATGTCTGAGTCTGGACCATGGAGACTTGTATTTTGAAAAGCCATTTGGATGTTAGTGGCAGAAGACATGATTTACTGGTTTAAACAAAAATGGAGAAGTATTGATTTATGTAACTGACAAGTCTGGGATTAGGGCTACAATTAAGAGCTCACTTGATTTCATCAGGATTCAGTGTCTCTCTAATTCTTGGCTAAATTCTTCCTGGTTTCTTCGTTTTTCAGCCTTCACATGGTAAAAATATGCAAGCCAGTAACCTCAGAGGTAGATTCCCCAGGTTCAATTACAATTGTGCCTCTGCCACGCGAGTTCCTATAAGCATCTCTCTGCTTCTTATTGGCTGTAATTTAAGGTTGCCTGATTTAACAAATAAATATACAAGATATTCAGCAATTTTAAAATTATTTCTGTCAGTGATATTCATGGGACATAATTATTCTGTTTATTGTTTATCTGAAATAAAGTATACCTAACTTTATTTACCTGCATACCTAACTTGTTTACCTGCATACCTCTTCGTTAATTACATTTCTCTGGATATTTGACTTTCCACAATAGTTCCTTGTTTGGCAGACTTTGCTTATGAAATTCGGAGAAGGCAATGGCACCCCACTCCAGTAGTCTTGCCTGGAAAATCCCATGGGCGGAGGAGCCTGGAAGGCTGCAGTCCACGGGGTCGCGAAGAGTTGGACATGACTGAGCGACTTCACTTTCACTTTTCACTTTCATGCATTGGAGAAGGAAATGGTAACCCACTCCATTGTTCTTGCCTGGAGAATCCCAGGGACAGTGCAGCCTGGTAGGCTGTTATCTGTGGGGTCGCACAGAGTTGGACATGACTGAAGCAACTTAGCAGCAGCAGCAGCAGCTTTTGAAATGACTTGCTATTAGAGTCTATGTTCCATTTACACTTTAATATAGCTTATACAGTGTTCACAGCCAATTTACTTTCTTCTTTTGTCCAATGAACATTTATTAGTAAGACAGTAGGCTCAACATTATGAGCCAGTATACTGACCATGCACTTGTATAAAATTAACAGTTCTGAGAAATGCTCTTCAAGTTTGATCTGTTTAAATACCTAATAACATTTTTTCAATTGGGCAGTTTGCTTTTACATTACTCAAGATGACATTTGCCTCTCTTGATTAGTAACTTAAAAATTATTATATCCCTTTAATTTTGAATTTTAATGAAAGTCAGTTTATAATGTATTAGCTCCAGGTTTACAGCATAGTGCTTCAGTATTTTTACAGTTTACACTTGATTAAAAGTTATTATAATGACTAGAATTCCCTGTTCTATAAAATATATCCTTATTGCTTCTCTATTTTGTACATAGGAGTTTGTATCTCTTAATTCCATACCCCTAATGTGTATCCCCTGCCACTCATTGGTCTAGTTTGTTTTCTGTACTTGTGAATCTGTTTTGCTACATAATTTCCTTTGCATTATTTTTTAGATTCCACGTATAAGTTTATCATATAGTATTTGTTTTCCTCTGTCTGACTTATTTCACTGAAAATAAGATTCTCTAGGTCATTTGCATTGCTACAAATGGCAGAATTTCACTCTGATGTGTGTGTGTGTGTGTGTATGCCACATCTTCTTTATCCATTTGTCAGTTGGTGGGCACTTGAGTTGCTTCCGTGAGTCAGTTATTGTAAGTAGTGCTGAGTCATGTAATATGAGTGCTGAGTGCATGTAATAAGAACATGAGTGTATATGTATCTTTTTCAATTAGTGTTTTCATTTTTTCCCAGATATATACAGGATCATATGGTAGTTCTAATTTTTGTTTTTTGAGGAACCTCCATACTGTTTTCCATAGTGGCTGTACCAATTTATATTCCCATCAACAGTGTACAAAAGTTGTATTTTTTTCCACATCCTCACCAACATTTGTTATTTATAGACTTTTTGACGATAGCCATTCTGATGGGTATGAAGTGATATCTCATTGTGGTTTTGATTTGCATTTCTCTAATAATTAGTGATGTTGAGCATCTTTTCACTTGCCTGTTACTTAAAGCTATACATTTTCCATTAATTCTTTTTTAAAACACATTTGAGTTTTTAAGAATTGGAGTACTTTAACAAAATGGCTTGATTTTCCTTTAATTGGCATATTCTTATTGCTATGCTAAGTCACTTCAGTCATGTCCGACTCTGCGCGATCCCATGGACGGCAGCCCACCAGGCTCCTCCGTCCCTGGGATTTTCCAGACAAGAGTACTGGAGTGGGGTGCCATTGCCTTCTCCATCTTATTGCTATAGAGATATTGAAAACTGTGAGCAAGAAATAAGTAGCTTTACTCAAATGCATTATATAAAGGTCAACAAGAAATTTTGGATCTTTCTTTCAGAATTAAATTAAGATTTCAATGCTTCAAATAGACTAAAGATTCTATCAACTTTTTAATATTTGTTAAAGAAGGCCAATGGGTTTTTTTTAATGAGAGCAGACTGAAGATTATTAAACACTAATAAAATCACAAAACTCCTTTAATCATTCTGTTCAAACATTAGAAATGCTTAATTAAGAGAACATACAGTAGCTGGAATAGAAACTGATGTCAAGAAAGGCCATCGGATGCTGTTTGAGCAGTGTTATATAAAACAAGGGCAAGACAGCCAGTACCTTTATAGAATCACCTTTGCTTCAACTTTGAAGAGGTTTTGTTTGTACCTTTATTTGAGCAAACATGCACCAAAATGTGTTTGTTATCACCAGTGAAACAGTATAATTTTTTTTTCATTAACTCCTAACTCAATCAGTAAGTCTCTGCAAAAATCTGCTGCCATATCTAAAGTCTCACGTAGAAAGGATTTTACTCTTAGTGGCCTCATACTCAAAACTTTTCATGAGAAAAATATTGCACAAGAGAAATTTTTTCTCTATTGTCATTACGAGCATCCATGGCTGTGACAAAATAGTTGAGGTGCTCAGATTTTTGATAATCTATGCTATAGTAAATGGAGCTAGTACATTTTTATTTTTCCAGTGGATTTCATGTGGGCACTTGAAAATCTGCTTGTGTTTTGAAATTAGAAAATACTTCTGGTAGCAGGACACTTGGATATTTGAGTTGAAAGATTGCAAATACACTATGTAGAAGGTCATTGCAATATCTACTACAATCATTTAATTCTCTTAACCAAAAAATCTGTCATTTTGCTACTTTCTTTGGTACTAGTTGGAGAACTCATGCATCTCTTATGCCTACTGTTAGGATATGTCAGCTTATATCTGACTTTGATATTGAGTGAATGATCACACGCTGCACAAAAATCTTCAAAAGGATCTTTCCTCATTTCTACTGTCCAGAAAATTTACCATGAGTTTTACATTTTTGCTTTGACGCTTGGGACTTCATATACACATCAATAAAATAATAGATAATAGCAACCATCACAGTCACAAAAGAGACTGAATTTGATAATCTCATGGCAGTTTCAGCGCCAAACCCATTACTAACTGGAAGCAGGCTGAACCATTGAAAGTGTTGTAAATTTGTGAACTAACAGTAAAGCGAACTTGATATTGGTGCAAAAAGGTAAACTTTCCATTTGCCTGCAAAGTAAGTCTTGAAAGGTGCAGTCTCTGAAGAAAGCCAGAGTTTTCCTGTGTGAGGTTTCAGAAAGCCTGGTGTTCAAGAAATGATGGACTGTCAGAATGGGCTGTTTGGGAACTAATGGCCTTTCTGTGGTTAGTGTGGTCACTGGAGTTGGGGGTACTGACCTGCTGACTTAGAAGCATGGCCCAGTGAGTAAGATGATTGGCTGGGTTTTAGAATGTGTGGACTGACTCAAAGTTATTTTCAATTAATAGTGATTACTTGTTCACAACATGGAATTTTGGTCAAGTAACAGTCTCATCCTTTCTTCAGTATGAAAAATGTGTTCTTCAACTTCTCAGTCTCCGTTTTTGGTTTTCCCTCAACCAAACCTGCAGGGAGGACCATGGAGAATTGTCCAGATCTTTATGTATGGAGGTGTGATTTTCAGCCAGTGTTGCCATTTACTGTGGTGAGAAAATAGCTTTAACTGTCAAATTGGTATAATTCATTTAAAAACAAAAATCTGTGTTCTGGTCATTTAGAGCGTTCTGAAAGTCAGTATAGGATGTAGGACAAAATTATCTTCTAGAGGACATGTCTGTATTTTTAGGATGTTGCCCATCAACCCTAGCTTCCCTGAGTATCACTAACTGAGATGGAACAACATTTCATCTATTTAATAGCCATTTCTCTTCAACTTGTCTAAATCCTCTGTTGACATCCTCTTTGCCCACTTATCCATATTGTTTTAGTTATTATATTTCTGAATCTCTTTATGTATTAAATAGTTTTTTAATATACTATGACTTGTGTGTATTTTTCTCAATTATCATTTATCTTTTGACTTTATTTTTAGTGTTGTTTGCCAAACTAAAGTTTTTGAATTTTATTTTCAATTTATTAACCTTCTTACTTATTTCCAAATTCTGTGTGATTTTTACAAAGGCCACTCCCAATCCAAGGTTACGAAAACCTTCGATGTTTTCTTGTAATTCTCTTATAGTTTCATTTTTTTTACATTAAAATTTTAATTCTCTTGGGAATTTTTCTGAGTACCGTGTGAAGTCTAGAGCCAACTTGATTATTTTTCTCCACAAAAAATTGGAAATCAAATTTGGAGATCAATCAAAAAATCTGCCGAGATCATCTTTTCCACATTTGAGATGTCACCTCTATCATGCACCAAAGTCCCCAGTATATTTGAGTTTATTTCTAGATTTTTGAAAAGTCTGCTCCTTTGGTCCATCCACATAGGTGTACCCCCTGTTTTAATTACTGAGACTTTGGTGAAAGTTGTGCTACCCGGTAGTGTATGTCCTCCCTTGTTACCTTTCCTTTTTAGAGTTTTGCGAGCTCTTGTTATTTATTTTTTTCTAGATTAACTTTAGAGTTAGCCTGCCTAGCTTCAAAGCTAAGCAAAGCAAAATAAAGCAGAGACCAAAATCTGTTGTGTGTTCATTGAGGTTACATTAATTTACGAATCAACTTGGCAGGCGTGTCACCTTTGTGATGCTGTGCCTTCCTTCCTAGGAAAGTGGTACGCCTCACAATTTTCTCCACCTCTTTTATTTTGTACCTTGTTGTTGTTGTTTAGTCCCGAAGTCATGTCTGACTCTTTTGTGACCCCATGGACTGTAGCTCGCCAGTCTTCTCTGTCTAGGGAATTTCCCTAGCACGAATACTGAAGTGGGTTGCCGTTTCCTTTTCCAGGGGATCTTCCTGACTCAGGGATCAAACCAGTGTCTCCTGCACTGCAGGCAGATCCTTGACCACTGAGCAACCAGGGAGGCTCATTTTGTACCTTAATGGTGTTTTGATGTTTTCTTAAACAGAACTCACATTTTTAAATTGTTTATTCGATGTGTAGCAAAACGAATACAGTATTGTAAAGCAAAACAAACTAAAAAAATAAAAATTAATTAAAAAAAAGTTTATTCCTATATATTTAATCTTTTTCATTGTTATTATAGTTTTTTCACTTTATCTTCCAACTGCATTGTTTAAGTATTTGAAAGTCATTGATTTCTGTATAGTGATTTTGTATCCCCCACTTTATTAAATTCCTTTTCTGTTTACAATCATTACTAAGTTGATAATTGGGGGTGATTCAGATATATAATCATAATTTCTATATATGTTTATGATTTCCTTCCTCTTTTCAACTTCTTATTTAATTACACTGGTGAATGCAGCTAATACAGAGAGAAACACTACTGATAGTAAGAGTTACATGTAAGAGTTACCAATTTCTACTGTAATACTTCAGAACAAACTATCCCCAAATTTAGAAGTTTAAAACAGCATCTCTCATGGCTGCTCAGACAATGCCTGACAGTTCTGTAGGCTGGGTTCCACTATGTATTTTTAGTCAACATAGGTCAGATGGTCTAAGATGGACTTATCTGGGAAAGTTTATATATTAACTCAGATCACCTCCTTGTGGCCAAATGGTGTGGCCAATTTATTTCTTTATTTTTCTTGTGGTCTTCCCTAGTGGCTCAGATGGTAAAGAATCTGCCTGCCGTGCAGGAGACCTGGGTTCAATCCCTTGGTTGGGAAGATCTGCTGGAAGAGGATGTGGAATCCCCATAAGTTTGTGAATAAATGAATGAAGTTAATTTACTAAAAATAAATAATGATTCTGATACCCTTGAGGAAGAAATGGGTGTGACCAGTTTTCCTGAGTTGAACTCTCACAGTTGCCACACAGAATTTGGATTTGCAAGAGAACTAAGGAAAACCTATTGAGAGGACATGCTGCTCGGGTATATAGCTCTGTTATCTGGTTCTGAAGTTCTCAACCCCTGCCAGAAAGATGAGACCATATGCTGAAATGTTTTTAGTCTTCAAAAAATTATTTTTCTGTAAAATATTTATTAAAGATCATGAAGGTTGCCATAGGGAGAGCTGAAGCTGGTCTAGTTTCCTTTCAGACATCTTCTCTGTGAGTACAAATAAGGTTCCAGGGTATTTCTCTACACTTAATATTTTTCCTTTCCGGGATAGAAAATGGTCTGAGAAAAAGGTATTTACTGAGGTGTTTGCACTAAAGGAAAAAGCCAGATACATTTTCAATTCTCCACATCAAATCACAGAATGTCCAAAGCTAAAAAACTTGAACACATTAATAATGCAAACTTGTCCTTGCATTTCCCTGTGTATTTGGTAAAGGCATGGCCAAGGAAAACTGGTCACATTTTATAAAATCACTCAAAGGTCTCTTGGGACCTTGTTGTGTTCTGCCAGATCTCACACAAAACACAGGGTTCAGTTCATTTCCTTCCTTAATTCCACCCCCATGTGACATGTCTGGACAGTTGTATGCAATCTGCATGTGTCTGTTATAGATGAAATAACAACTATGGCTTGAAGTGCATAAGGACTCATGTGAATAGGGTTAATTCAGAAATCAAAATAAAACAAGAACTTGAAGATATGAATTGCCAAATAAAATTAGTCTCCCAGTGTGGAATGACCTACGCCATTGAGAACGATGGTCTGGAGACATTCTTAAATTTTTAGCTTGTATATCAAATTTAATTTTGACATGAAAATGAGTTGTAAACCCTGTGGCTTAGTAGAAAATAATATACTAAAAGAAAATTAAGAATTACAGTGATCTTTCTCCTGAAATTAATTAGGGCTTGCTTTGTGGGTGGGAAAATGGAATAATAGGGAGATGGTTCATACAGTTTGAGGAATGAAGAGAGGCCCAAAATAAGAAAAAGAATCATGAGATCAAAATGAGGAAAACCAGGGCTGGACTGGGGAGTAGAGTGTGAAGTAGGTGGGAAAACTGATTCTAGATGAATGGGCAACAATAGTGCCAGAACAATACCTGTTTATGTAGCATGGAGAGAAGGCTCTTTTGTGGCATTAATAACAAGGCACAACAGAGGGCTTGATGCAGTAAAGGAAATGAATAGAAGTAGACAGATATCAATTGACAATTATTTTCCAAATCTGTGGTAATAGAGAGGCACCAGTAATTCAAGTGAGAAGGCAATGGCAACCCATTCCAGTTCTCTTGCCTGGAAAATCCCATGGTAGGAGGAGCCTGGTGGGCTGTAGTCCATGGGGTTGCTAAGAGTCAGACACGACTGAGCGACTTCCTTTACTTTTCACTTTCATGTATTGGAGAAGGAAATGGCAACCCACTCCAGTGTTTTTGCCTTGAAAATCCCAGGGATGGGGGAGCCTGGTGGGCTTCAGTCTATGGACACGACTGAGGCGACTTAGCAGCAGCAGCAGCAGCAGCAGCAGTAATTCAAGGCATAGGTTACCAGTATTGGGTATTGCCTTAAAGTGCTAAATGGTAGTTAAAAATGGCATTTACTTCTACCTTATATGCATGAATTGATTATTGTTGAACATTTTCCCACATATTTGCTTACAATTTTTCTTTTATGAATTATTTATACTCTTTTTCTGTTTGTACTGGACAAATTTATTTTCCAGTAGCTTTATTACCTTTGCCAATAATAAACAAAATAATAAAAGTTGTATCTATACCTTATAAAATTCAGATTTTCAGCAAAGGATAGAGACAGAAAAATCAATCATGGTTTCATTGCTCAGAGAATAAATATTTTTCTTAATAATAATATATTATTATTATTTTGGGCTTGCCTGGTGGCTCAGATGGTAAAGAATCTGTCTGCAGTGGAAGAGACTCAGGTTTGATTGCTGGTTTGGGAAGATCCCCTGGAGAAGGGAATGGCTACCCACTCCAGTATTCTTGCCTGGAGAATTCCATGGATAGAGGAGCAAACAACTATTTTCATAACATTTATGAAAATTAGATTTGGCAAAAAATTTCATTGTGAAAAATACATTTATTTTATTTGATGTAAGAGTAAAATTTATTGTTTTAGCCACTTTTGAGTGTAAAATTTAGGGGCATTAAGTACATTAACACTATAGTGCAAACACGTTGTATTTCATCCAATTTTTTCACTTACACTGATAACTTCTCATGTAAAAAATAAAGATACAATTCTTTAAATGCTCCCTGCGGTTGCATTGTAGGGCTGGCCCACTGATGGACATTTGGATGTTTCTATTGTTTTTAGCTGTTAAAAACCACGTTGTGATGAACATTCTTATGTTATTACTTGTACATTTTTGCAGACCATCTATTTACTTTTGGTTGAACCCCAAAGGGTGAATGGCTGGAATGAACAATAATCACATTTGTAATGCAGATGACACATATTGTCAGATTGCCTTTCAGAAATGCCATAACGGTTACACTCCTACCGGCAGGAAATGAGCTTATGGATAGTGATAGCAGAGGGGCTTCAAGGGTAGCTCAGTAGTAAAGAATCTGCCTGCCAATGCCGGAGCTGCAGGAGATGTGAGTTTGATCCCTGGGTTGGGAAGATCCCCTGGAGGAGGAAATGGCAACCCGCCTCAGTATTCTTGCCTGGAAAATCCCATAGACAGAGAATCCTGGTGGGCTACAGTCCATGGGGTCCCAAAGAATTGGACCTGACTAAATGATTGAGCACTCATGTCATAGCAAAACAGGATTTGTCTCCTTTAACCACCTCATGACCATTCCTTGGAGTACTCTTACATCAATAAGGTGTGAGAGACCCTGTGATCTAATGGTGTAGAACACTTGGGAAATTTGAGTGAATGCAGTCATAGCTCTTGTATATTTAACACTGGTCTTGAACAAACACTTAAATTTTATATTAAATTAGTAGGATTTCTAATAACTAGTGATAAGGCAGCAAAGTATCCATTAAGTGTAACCAAGAAGGACAGATCTGACTCCATATTGGATCTGTTTATTTTATTTTAATCTTTACATTCTGTTGCTTTTGCTTCAAGTTAAGAATGTTGCTTATGGCCTGTCATATACAGGATAGCCTGTTCTCAAGACTTTGACCATTTAAAGGTATAATGCTTCCATTCACACAGAGATAAAAAACCTGTAGAACAGAGAATAACATTTGTCTTGTTGGAGGTTCAGAGGAATGTAGTGACTTGACTTGTGTGCAGCAAAAACAAAAGAGTCCAAGAAGTCTGCAGTGACCAGTCACACTCCCTCTCCTTACAGAATAAAAGAAGCCTGAATTCTAACTAGGGTAACATGGTTCTTTGGGACACTAGTCCACCATCTTCTTGGTCTGCTGGCTTTCAAAATAAGTTCCTATTTCTTGCCCCAATAATTCTTGATTTATTGGCCTGTCATGTAGTGAGCAGTATGAGCTTGGACTTGGTAACATATGTTGTTGATTTTCTGTTGCCCATTCATCTATTGACTATCCACCCATCCATCCATCCATCCATTCTCTTTCTACTTCCAAAAATAATTCAAGGTGTTCTTGATATATTGAGGTAGTTTTTTGAATTGTGGTTTGTAGGCATTTGTATTAGAATTGGGCTTCCTGGGTGGCGCTAGCAGTAAAGAACCTGTCTGTCAATGCAGGAGATGTAAGAGACACGGGTTTGATCCCTGGGTTGGGAAGATCCCCTGGAGGAGGGCATGGCAATCCACTCCAGTATTCTTGTCTGGGAAATTCCATGTACAGAGGAGTGTGGAGGGCTACAAGTTGATAAGGTCTCAAAGAGTTGGACACAACAGAAGAGACTTAGTAAGCATACATGCAGTAGAAGAGCTCCAGATTCTCTTTCAAAACATAGATTTTTGATTCTTACCACGAACCAGCCAACTTGGAATCTCTGGAGCATGGGGCCTGGGGACCTCACTAACAGTCTCCCCTTACACTACATGACTCTGGACCACCCTAAGGTGTGTGGACACCAGAGATTTTTGGGATTTTGGAGTGTGGAAATTTGATTGTCCAACTAAGTTAATTAATCTCTGTATGGAACACTGAGGTGGTTCTAATTCTGTGGTTATTTTTCCAACCATTTGTTGCCTTTTTTTTTTTTTTAACTAGGAGTCATATGAAAAATGTTGCCCACACTCATATGTTATTACATAACGTTAGTAATCACTTCATCCCAATCCAATATTTTTCTCTAAGAAAAGAAACAATGTAGGGAAGGAAAACATCTGAATAGCAACACTCATTTATTTTTCAAGAGAAGTTTTGAAGGAAATTGTCAGGTGTTTTCAAAAGCCACACTTTTGCCCTGAAGGCAAAGGGTGAAAACTTGGATCTTTTGAGCCTCCTAATCCCACTGGAAGAACCCACAATTATTGTACTTTATGAGGGGTACTGTGGCTTGTAGTCTTTTCCTAATTCGCAAGGTAAGAGTCACCTATGGTTAACTGCCCAAGATACAGTTTCCAGAGCTCTGCCCCAAAGACACTGAATTGGAATCTCCAGGAGTGAACTGAGAATCAGATTTTAAACAAGTACCCTGGAATAGAATAGTATTATTCTATTCAGGCACATTTGCTTTTGGAATCAGTTGTGTGTGTGTGTGTGTGTGTGTTAGTTGCTCAGTCATGTCCAACTCTGTGACCGTATGAACTGTAGCCTACTCGGCTCCTTTGTCCTTTGGACAAAGAATGCTGAAGTGGGTTGCCATTTCCTTTTCCAGGGGATCTTCCTGACCCAAAGGTAGAACCTGTGTCTCCTGCATGGCATGCAGATACTTTAACATCTGAGCCACCCTGCCAAATGCGGTATGGAGTCAGTTATATGTGGGTTTAAATCCTCACTCCGTTACCTTAGCTTGATGATCCTTGGCAAATTACTGCTTTACTTCTCCAAACTCAGTTCCCCCACTTATAAAATTGAGATGCTTCCTTACTCAGGCATCTTGTAAGAATGAACTAAACTAATGGTAGGTTAAGTTGCCAATACGGTGTCTAATGTAGTCAGATTTGTTACTTCCCATCCTACTCCCCTTAGAATGATTATGTTTGTTCAGATCCTATTGACGTTAGGAATTTATGATTGCCCTTCATGCAAATAATCCAGACAAGCTTGCTGGCAGGGAAACATATGGCAAAACCACAAAAGGAAGCTTCTTCCTGTAGATCTGAGCTCTGTTTTTCAAATTGTGGTCCATACATGTGAATCACCTATGACTCGCTTTAAAAATAAATATGTCAATAAACTAGGCTCCTGGCTCTGACTCCATACTCATCAAATCAGAAACTCCAGGAGCAGGATCCATGACTAGCCTTTACAACAAGCACTCTAAATAGTCCTTACGTATCTGAAAGTTGAGAGGCAGAGAGAAAAAGCTCCTAACAGTCAAAAGAAACTCCTCCAAAGAGTGTCCAGAATTGCTGGCTGACATCCCAGTGTCTGTGCCATAGCCCATCTCATTCATCAACATCCTCCTTGGTAGGCAGCATCCTCCTCTGTCACTCTGGCTTATTTAATGGTGCCCAGCCCTGGGATGTTCAGAGGACACCATCATTCCAGCTGGAGTGGAAAAGAAATTTGATCTAACATTTCCTGCAATGCCTCTGGTTTCCATAGCCTACTTTCCTGGTCTCCCTCCGCACGCTTTCCTGGCAGCAAGGGCTGTGACTTGTGCACAACTACTGAGTTGTATCATCTCCAGTTGACAGTGGTCCTTCTGAGACTCTTGGCCAAGAAGATGACCTTTGTTGAAAAACCGTCTAAGAAACATGATTCTGAAAACAAAATGCTGAAAGTACAGCATGTCCTGAGGGCTGCTTTGCAGAAGTGACAGGTGGTAACTGGACTGAACCCAGGGATATCTGAATATTCCAAGAACAAGTGTCCCGTTTGGGTCCCACCTAGTCTCTCAGTTTTCCAATGACATCAGCCTCAGTGTCTGAAGATAGGGAGCACCTCAGATTCTAGACTTGTTCTAGTTTCAGGGATGCTGAGCTTGTCTGCTGACTTCAAAATCAGGAGTCTCTATTCCTTCAAAAATCAAGTTCCTGTGCCTATGTTCTGGCTGATAACTAACAAATAAGAGCAGTTTCAAGCTCAGAGATGGAGCTTTGTTTCTTCCATGGCTGTGCACATTGGTTAGTGGTAAAGAAAGCCCCACCCAGAATGTACTAGGAGAGATCCAAGCAAATGAGGTCCTGAGCTTCCCAGAACTCAAGATGACCCTGAAGTTAGTGTTCAGGTTTGTACTCTCAAGAGAATACCAGGGGAATAAAGGGGGAAACTCTGCCCTTATCTTCGAACATAGATCTCTCCTTCTCTGCCCTTGCCGAGTGGAGATAAAGTGATTTAAGGCAAACAATAGCTGAACAGCATTCCTCATCCTGGCTTTTGATTAAAGGAATCTATGAAAGATCAGCATAACTCACTCAGGTCTCCAAGGCCAAAAATGATTCACATAACTGAAGACAAAAACAAAACCTAACAGAGCTCCTCCTTTGCCAAACTTATCCAGGCTAGCTCTCTGTGCTGCTGCTTTTCATTTGATAACAGTTTGTCCTAATGTTAATAATTCTTGTATTCAAGGAACACATGTTCTTGAGTCAAATGCCTTAACAAATTGATGATCCCAGTTTCCTGTGGATTAATTTTCAGGCATAAGAAATAAATTGTTGAAGTGTAATCCCATGGTTCAGCTAGAGATTGAACAAGTTTTCCCTAGAAAGTTGTCGAGGAAATCCCAGATACAGATGGTGTCACAGGTTGGGAGGTAGACCTGTGATGGATTTTGACGTGTGGAGTATTTATTAAAGGGTGTCCTTGGGAAGCAGGAAGGGATCAGGAGTGGGAAGAATGCAGACACATGGCAGTCTTGGCTGATGCCATCGGAACTCTGGAAATAGAATGACCCTTCAGAGTTGCCCCAAGTTGAGGTGAGATGGACCAGCAATTAGATATGAGCCGCCCCTGAGAGGGTGTTACTTTGGACAAGTCAACTTCTGTAGCTGAGGCAGTTCTGTGAGGGGCTGATGGTGAAGTCTTTGGGCTGACAGCATTCTCAGTGACTGAGACCAGTCCTTCACTGCAAGGGGCCTGCTGGGCGCATCTTTATGTCCACCATAGATGGTGCTCCATCCATGTGTCAAAAACACCCGTTAGAAATACTCTGGTGTGATTTGGCACCACTACTCACTTTGCATTGAGGAGTCTCCCCCTTTCTCCCTCTCTTGTTCTTATCTTCTCTAGCTCTGTCTTATTCTCTCTCCTGCCTTTCAAGATAATTCTCCACCCAGTTTCTACCATTAACATTTGTTTTAGCATTCAGTGACTCCATCCACATTGATCCCTGGTTTGAGCATTGTGTTTTGAGCGCTGACCCAAAGCTCTGCACTCCGGTTCATAGCTTTAGGAGTATGTGCCACTCCCACTTCTTCTGATAAGTCACATCCTTTCTGTGTATCACCTCTATCTGCAAAAAGAGAACACTAAACCCCAGCTTTGTTTGAGATGGGACAGCAACCTAGAGGCCACGTACTGTCTTTGACACTTAGCTTTGTCATTTCCCTTGAGAAAGTCCCTTTGAGGGACTTGGGTTTGGGTTTGGATCCAGCCTTGGATGTTTGTATATTGCCTAGCTCCCAGCCTTTGGCCCTCCTAAAAATGAATCAGCTACTCATCAAGGGCCATACAGCAGAGCTCATATCCATGAATTCTGAGGGAAAGTCACTGAGTGTCACTTACTACCCAAGGCCTGTAGATCTGGAAGGATCATAGCCGCTAGCATTGGCGCCTCAGCAATAACAACTGCTTTGTATTTTCTGCTCAGATTCAGCTGAAACTCATCGGAAATCAGATCTGATGAGGGCCTTAGTTCTGGTGACTACACTAACCTCATCTGATCAGATTTCCAGTTAGTCAAGCTGGTTGCTGAGTCCTTTGTCCTGTTGTTTCCTTGAGGCCAATTTGGAATGGTGGTGCTTCATGAATAATCCATGGGTATTAACCAGCTGCATACATAAGGGCATTTCCACTGTGTCTTTGCCATGGAATGTTTGATGGTTCTGATGTAATTCATAAGTAATCAGGAAGCGCTAGGCTCTGATTTAAAGTATCTAGAGAACTTTGAGGGTCTTTTCAAGTTTCCAAAGGAAAGGCATGCTATTAACTGTGAGTGGTCATAACAGGGGAATTTCCTCTGGAGAGTCTTTAATGTCACCATTGGCTATATTACAGGGACAAAGAAATATGTGAGATACTTTTCAAAATGTTTGAAACAAAACTTGATGCCAGCTTTTTTTTGGTTCTTTTGGTTTCTGTTGTTGCCTTAATCACCAAGTGGTGTGGGTTAAAACAAAAGCCATAATTAAATTGAGCCCAGTTTTGGGGGAAGAACTGGGCAACTCTCTGCTTAAACAGAAGCAGGTGGTGTTGGAATGCTCAGTGGAAGTGAGCTGTGAGGAGGGAATCAGATTTTTTTTCATTGAAATCACAGTTAAAAATACTTGTGCCAGGCTGTGATTAAGATATATACATAAATATATCTTAATTTTATGTTTATATACATATATACATATAAAAACTAGGATGTATGTGTGTGTATATATACATATATAAAACTGAGATAGACATATCTATCTCAGTTTCAGAAAAACTGTGATGGAAATGCAATACAGTTTTAATTAGAGAGTGATCTTTTGTGGTAAGGGAGGGTGGGATTTGTTTCTTTGTGTGTGTGTGAGTGAGAGAGAGAGTTTATTTTAAGGATTGCTGTAAATAAAGATGTTTTCCTATTCCAATTAGAAATGTGATTTAATTTGCACTCCATGCAGGAACTCATCTATGTTGGAATGGCCATGATTTATGAAGCAAATTTCACAATGGAAAGGAGGACGGATGGAAAGATTTGGTCAATACGTCACTGGCTGGCTGGGACAGGAGAGCTGCCCTGCCTCTCAGGACTCTTGAGAGCAGGAGTCCTGCTCTTCCCTAATCATCCTAAGATGTTCATTCCTGAGGGCATGTTTTTTGGACTCTCCCAGTGGGGTCACACATCTCCATGGCATGGGGAATGAAAAGGGCCACAGCCCAACTGCTGAAATTTCCATTTCCCTCAGCTATTGCTGTCAGATAAAATACATGATGCCCAATTAAGTCTGAATTAAGATAAATAATGGATAATTTTTTATTAAGAGTATGTCCTATGCAATACTTGGGACTAAAATTACTCATTTTAAACCTAGACTTCAAGTTTAACCTCATGTCCTGTAATTTTATTTGCTATATCTGGCATCCCTACCTCCAAAGGGCATTTTTTTCCTCTGATGGAAAGTGAGGCTGACACTTTTTGAATTCTTAGATTTTTTGTTACTGTTGTTGTCATTGTGCTTTTTAAAAAAATTTGTCATTGTTATTTTTGATCTTATTAAATTCACAAAGATGCCTGGATGGAATGCCTAGCTCCCACTCCATCACTGAAATAGGGGCAGGTTCATGATTTCCGCTTAAGAAAAGGATAATAAGGCAGCCAGCATATGCTCCCACTTGTACATTACCATTTCATTTTTCTTAGTTGGATGCACAGTGTAAATGCTAGTAACTTGCCAAGTTGGTTCTTCGAGGATTTTTTATAGATAAGGAAAAACATTAGGGTTGTGCCTTGGGAAGACTTGTTATAAAAGCTGAGGAAGCTTATTAAAGACCCTGACAGGACCAAAGATGTTTAGTAAAATTTGTGGTGACATTACAGGTTCTGTTTCCAGCTCTGATGATAATTAGCTGTGGACCTTAAGCAAAGCACTTAATCTCTCTGGCCCTTATTTTCTCCTTTTACAAAATGAGCTGGCTGGATTAGAGGACTTTTAAGGTCCATTCTGACTCTCTTATTCCACTAAAAATATGTAATTTTTCCCAATACTTCAGTACTATACCATTTCTGATTTGATAACCTGAGAGTCTAATTCTGTGGAAAGCTATGGTAAAGTACTTTCCGGGCATAGACAAATAAATCCAATGAATAGCTGTTGTTTTATCAGT
The DNA here is from genome assembly GCA_006408695.1 of Aepyceros melampus. NCBI lineage: Eukaryota > Metazoa > Chordata > Mammalia > Artiodactyla > Bovidae > Aepyceros > Aepyceros melampus. Next base: position 250,841 of record SJXQ01011678.1, read on the forward strand.
TCAATAACAGCAGCCTGTTCGAGCAGCAGTTTCTAGTTTGTTCCATTGCTCATCTCGCAACTTTTGTGTGGATTTGAGGAATCAGAAAGTACAAGACAGGGTCTCTGTCTCAGTCTAGTGGGTGTGGGATAAGGATGGTCATGGAGAGGGACCAAATGAACAAGTCAGGAGCTTGTGGCAAGTACTAGGCTAGAGACAACGGTGGAGGAGTATGAAGGCAGCACATAAGACTGGTTTTTAAGGACATTGTTTCCCTAGATGTTGGTGATTGAATTCACTATAAATTCTAGTATCTCTAGTGTCTGGCCACTCTGATCAGATGCAGAGTCAGAATCACATTATTTACTCCCATGCTATGGCATGCGTGTACTCATGAACTGGTGCATACACACACGTGCACACACGGACACACAAGTGAAAACTTTCTAGAAAGGGATAAAGCAAGAAGTTATGTGTGTAGAAGAAAGGAAAGAAAAGGCAAGATAGAAGAACTGCTGTTCAAAAGAGTCACTCTCTTGTCTCCATTTTTTCTATTCTATTTTATGTCACTAAGATAGTGATAGTTGCTCAATCATGTCTGACTCTGCAACCTCATGGACTGTAGCCTGCCAGGCTCCTCTATCCATGGAATTTTCCAGGCAAGATTACTGGAGTGGGTTGCCATTTCCTTCTCCAGTCACTAAGATAAGAATATGTCTGTTCTATACTATGTCACTTTTTTAAAAAGCTGAAATTTATGAAATATTCACTATGTGCTAATCATTGTTTTTAACATGTTACATTCATTCACTTATTTAATTCCCTCAATGTCCCTATGCAATAGATATTCAGTACTATTTTTAACTCATTTTATTGAGGAGGAAATAGGCATATATTTTGTTTGTTTGTATGTTTGTTTTGTATGTTTTCCCTCTTTTTGGTTGAGAAATCCCTCTACTGTTTTTACAGTGTAACTGGTCCAGGTCTAAGAAATCTATATATTATTCTTCTGAGGGCTTTCATTTCCTAAGGAATTAACAATTATGATTTTGTGAACTATTTCCTTATAGCTGACTTTTCATAACTCAAATACAATGCTTTTACAACTATTTTTCACATTTTCCCCAGATCCAACTGAGTAGTGTTTTCCTCATTATTTCAGAGGGGATGGTAGTTATGCAACTTGTATTTCTTCCCTTCAGCTCCATGCCTAGAAGATAGATCAATGTATTATTTGAATTGGTTTGCTCAAATAATTCAGAAATCATATTTTAAAGAACTATTAGATATGAATGTGAGCATTCCAAACTGGGTGTTAGATTAGAAGTCACTGGATCAAGGCCATATTTAACAATAATCTACATAAGAATTGGTGAGAAACGTTTGTGAAGCTTTGATGAGGAGCTGGAGGATGTGGGAGGCAGTGGGGCGGTGGAGGGTGGAGCCTGCTCTTGGCTGTCTTAGCTGTTCGTGCCGCCACTGGAGGATGGGGAGTAACGAAGGACAAAGCAAACACTGACGTCCTCTCTCTTACGTACCTGGGAAATTCATCTTGAATTTATTAGCCACATAAATCACTTTTCTGCAGAGCGTAGCCATAAATCACCACAGAAAGATTGAAATGGTATCATTTCTTTGGGGATAATAAGCTAGTGGTGGTATAGCAGTCCAAGAGCAATTATAACACAATTAAACGTTCAGGTTACTCCCTCTTCCTCATGATTTATGCCTGAGAAAAGTGCACCCAAAGGTCTATATTTTCTAAAGGAGGTCAGAGCTGCCCAGGAGCCAAGAACAGCAAAAAAGACATTGACAATTGCCAAGCAGAAGACCAGCAATTTGTCCTTTCTTTCTTAGAAAGGATAATATTATACCACATAAAACATGTAAAAAACAAAAACGCCATGTAAAAGACATGTATCATGTGTACACGCAAAACATGTATACCACATAAACACGTTGAAAGCACATATCCTATGTAAAATATGTGTACAATGAAACATAACATAATACACACCTTGTAAATGTGTAAATACGTATGTCATATCTGTAAAAACCATGTATTCTAGGTAAACATGCTGACCATGTAAAACAGATAAAAATATGCATACTATGGAAACATGAGAAAAAGATGTGTATCAAAACTGATTTGTATGTTTATGATTTTTCTAAGAGTCTAGTAGGGCTTCCCAAGTGTCAGAGTGATAAAGAATCTGCCTGCCAATGCAGGAGATGAGGAGACCCGAGTTCAATCCCTGGGCTTGGGAAGATTCTCTGGAGAAGGAAATGTCAACCCATTCCAGCATTCTTGCCTGGGCAATTCCATGGACACAGGAGCCTGGCAGGATTGCAGGGTCTCAAAGAGTCAGACACGGCTGAGTGACTGAGCATGGGAAACAACATGTTGGTTTAAGGAAACGATGACATAATCTGAAATATGATTTCAAATAGCCTTAGAGTCCTAGAATGTTTGAGATGGACAGGAAGTTAAAGATCTTTTCTTCAGCCAAATAGATATAGGAAACCATCTGACAAACATTGGTGACTTCCTACTAGGTGTATAGGGCTAAAAGGGATGATTGGACTCTTCAACATTAAACACATTTGTGTATCAAAGGAATTATCAAGAAAGTTAAAACACCTTAGAAAATGAAAGAAAATATTTTCAAACCATAAATTTGATAAGGGTCTGCTGCTGCTGCTGCTGCTAAGTCGCTTCAGTCGTGTCCGACTCTGTGCGACCCTGGAGACAGCAGCCCACCAGGCTCCCCCGTCCCTGGGATTCTCCAGGCAAGAACACTGGAGTGGGTTGCCATTTCCTTCTCCAATGCATGAAAGTGAAAAGTGAAAGGGAAGTCGCTCAGTCATGTCCGACTCTTCGCGACCCCATGGACTGCAGCCCACCAGGCTCCTTCATCCATGGGATTTTCCAGGCAAGAGTACTGGAGTGGGGTGCCATTGCCTTCTCCGATAAGGGTCTAGTGTTAAGAATATAAAGAACTCCTACAATTCAACAAGAAAAGTAAAAGTGAAAGTCGCTGAGTTGTGTCCACAGTGAAAGACAAGTGAAAGTGAGTCACTCTTTGTGACTCCATGTACTACATAGTCCATGGAATTCTCATGGCCAGAATACTAGAGTAGGTAGCTATTCTCTGCTCCAGGGGATCTTCCCAACCCAGGGATCAAACCCAGGTCTGCTGCATTGCAGGCAGATTCTTGACCAGTTGAGCCATCAGGAAAGCTCAAGAATACTGGAGTGGGTAGCCTATCTCTTCTCCAGAGGATCTTCCCGACCCAGGAATCGAACTAGGGTCTCCTGCACTGCAGGTGGATTCTTTACCAGCTGAGCTACCAGGGAATCCCCAACAAGAAAAAGACAATCTAAAAAAGAGGCAAAAGACTTGAACAAACAGTTGATGATGATATATAAATGGTCAGCAAGTCCAGGAAAATATGCTCAGAATCGTTAGTCATTAGGGAAAGGAACATCAAACCTATATGAAAATGTTCTGGAACTTGACAAATGTGGTGGTTGTACAATGTTGTGTGTATATTAAATGTCACGAATTTGACACTTCTAAATGGTTAAATTTTATGTTAATGTAAATTTCACCTTTATTGAAAAATAAAGAAGTGCATTGTAGAATAAAAAGGGCACTGGATTTGGAATTACACTTGGGTTTGTGAGTTGGCTTTTCTTTCTCTTTATATGAACCTGAAGAAATCATTTAATTTCACTCTGGAAAATACACATTCACAAATAGGTAGCGTTCTAACTGACCTTAGTTAGGTATTCAGGTAACAGTCGGTAACAATTGAGATAATATATGAAACACTTTCCTATCTGTGATTATTATTTCTTATAAACTAGATATTGACTAAGCAAAACAAGAACACTTGCAAAGTAATACTTATGGGGAAAATTAAGCACAATTACTGTGGAAAGGAAGAAATGAAAGAGTGAGCTAAGTAAGGTGGAGAGGTGCGGGCAGCAGGTCTTGCAGTTCCTAGTCCTCTGCTGGCCTGTCCGCATGCTGGGAAGGCAGGGACTCACTGTGTGTTAAGCAAAGGATTGCACAGTAGTGGGAGCAAAAGGAGGAGAGGGTTTGGCTCATTACAGTGGGATAAACTGAGAGCTGGCTAATGCCTGAGATGTTAGGGGTCGTCACTGTGTGTGGGCTTCCCTGGTAGCTCAGCTGGTAAAGAATCCACCTACAGTGCAGGAGACGCCAGTTTGATTCCTGGGTCAGGAGGATCCCCTAGAGAAGGGATAGGCTATGCACTCCAATATTCATGGGCTTCCTTGGTGGCTCAGCTGGTAAAGAATCTGCCTGCAGTGTGGGAGACCTGGGTTTGATCCCTGGGTTGGGAAGATCCCCTGGAGGAGGGCATGGAAACCCACTCTGGTATTCCTGTCTGGAGAATCCCTGTGGACAGAGGAGCCTGGTGAGCTACAGTGCATGGGGTCACAAACAGTTGGACTCAACTGAGTGACTAAGCACAGCGCAGCACCATTTGACAGCCCTTAACGTTGGCTGGGTCAAAACCACTGCTGCTGACTCAAGGGCTGCTGATTACATTTATTTGCAATGTGCAGACATGCCTAGTTGCCTGGGCCTCTGGGCACAATAGTGATAATGATGCAATTTATCAGCCTTGCTTCATTTTCCTTGAGAAACCCAGCTCACGTGCCCACTGGTAGTTAACTCTGCCAAGGGATAGATTTAGAAGGAAGATCCTAGGGACCCTTAGGGAGGCATTTGTGCTGGCACCCAGGAAACAAGGGGTTGCTATTGTCTTGAGTTGTGTGCAAACTGCTTTATTTTTCAGAGCAGAGACATGGAAAAAGCTTTTGTTCAGGGAACAAAAATCCTTTGTACAGTGAATCAGCATAAATCTGAGAGGCAAATTCATTCTGTTGCTTCCAGTAAAGAAAAAATATGTTATTTAATAGTGGTAGGTACTTATTTGTTATGTAAATACTTGGGTTTGCTTCAAATAATACATAAAGCCATATGTATATAATCATAACTTAACTAGAATTCCTATCCTAGAATGAGGAAAGAATCCATTTATTAGCAGTCAATGTCTGTGAAATGGTCATACAAAGAGAACGTTAAAAATTTTAGGCTAATGTGGGACAGTTTAAAAATCTGGCAAATCTTCAGCCTTCACTCTGTGTGTACTTGCACATGCACACATGTGCTTGTCACATGCATGTGCAAGAGTCTGTGTAAGTGCCTGTTGCTGAAGGACCACCAAGCTCTAGCATAGATGTGGGTCTGACCTTGAAACAAAAAGCCCAGTTCATCTGACATCTGCTCATTGACTCAGAGCGGTCATGGCTTCAAGTGTCCACAATATAAAAAGTGGAGGTGATTCACCCAAGATTAGATTAGTTATTTAAATAACCACAAGGTGTCTACAGAACTGAACTTGAACTCTCAGAGCTTCAGATTTCCTTCTTTTTGATAAGGCACACATTTCTCTTGAGAAGGGAGAAGGACTTTTCGAATATTACAGAACAGATGAGTAACATATCAGTTGACCAGACTTATGCAAAGGTGGATTTACAGGGAATATGTGATAAAGGCAAAATTGCTCTTCAGACATTATCAAGACCTCCGCTATTGTGATGGAATATTTTAATGATGGTTAGCTGAAGAACTTGCCTTGAAGAAACAAAAGCCAGAGGAGAAAGTGCTGAAGGTCTTTGACTGTTTGGGAGACAAGGTCAATATGTTGAGTGTGTGCGTGCGTGCTCAGTCACTTCAGTGATGTCTGACTCTTTGTGACCCTATGAAGTGTAGCCAGCCAGTTTCTCTGTCCATGGTGATTCTCCACACAAGAATACTGGAATGGGTTGTCATACCCTCTTCCAGGGGATCTTCCTGACCCAGGGATTGAATCTATGTCTCTTATATCTCCTGCATTGGCAGGCAGGTTCTTTACCACTACCACTCAGTTCAGTTCAGTTCAGTCGCTCAGTCATGCCCGACTCTTTGCGACCCCATGAATTGCAGCACGCCAGGCCTCCCTGTCCATCACCAACTCCCGGAGTTCACTCAGACTCACGTCCATTGAGTCTGTGATGCCATCCAGCCATCTCATCCTCGGTCTAATACTGGAATGGGTTGTCATACCCTCTTCCAGGGGATCTTCCTGACCCAGGGATTGAATCTATGTCTCTTATATCTCCTGCATTGGCAGGCAGGTTCTTTACCACTACCACTCAGTTCAGTTCAGTTCAGTCGCTCAGTCATGCCCGACTCTTTGCGACCCCATGAATTGCAGCACGCCAGGCCTCCCTGTCCATCACCAACTCCCGGAGTTCACTCAGACTCACGTCCATTGAGTCTGTGATGCCATCCGGCCATCTCATCCTCAGTCATCCCCTTCTCCTCCTGCCCCCAATCCCTCTCAGCATCAGGGTCTTTTCCAATGAGTCAACTCTTCTCATGAGGTGGCCAAAGTACTGAAGCTTCAGCTTTAGCATCATTCCCTCCAAAGAACATCCAGGGCTGATCTCCTTCAGAATGGAGTGGTTGGATCTCCTTGCAGTCCAAGGGACTCTCAAGAGTCTTCTCCAACACAGTTCAAAAGCATCGGACTCTTTTGTTGACCATGATGGCTACTCCATTTCTTCAGAGGGATTCCTGCCTGCAGTAGTAGATATAATAGTCAACTGAGTTAAATTCACCCATTCCAGTCCATTTTAGTTCGCTGATTCCTAGAATGTCGATTGCAGTCCAAGGGACTCTCAAGAGTCTTCTCCAACACAGTTCAAAAGCATCGGACTCTTTTGTTGACCATGATGGCTACTCCATTTCTTCAGAGGGATTCCTGCCTGCAGTAGTAGATATAATAGTCAACTGAGTTAAATTCACCCATTCCAGTCCATTTTAGTTCGCTGATTCCTAGAATGTCGATGTTCACCCTTGTCATCTCTTGTTTGACCACTTCCAATTTGCCTTGATTCATGGACCTGACATTCCAAGTTCCTATGCAATACTGCTCTTTACAGCATCAGATCTTGCTTCTATCACCAGTCACATCCATAACTGGGTATTGTTTTTGCTTTGGCTCCATCCCTTCATTCTGTCTGGAGTTATTTCTCCACTGATCTCCAGTAGCATATTGGGCATCTAATGACCTGGGGAGTTTCTCTTTTGGTATCCTATCATTTTGCCTTTTCATACTGTTCTAACCACTACCACTAGTGCTACCAAATCTTGGGCCCCAAGATAAGAGGAGACAGAATGGGGAGGAGAGGAGAGGAGAGAGGATGTAGTAGGGCTTCTCCATTTGGTGAAAGACATGAGAGTCTAGGGAAAACAAATGAGAAAAAGTGGTTATTTTTCTTTTTTTGAAGGCTTTTTCCTTCCCTGCCTCTCCCAGCAAAAAATTAGAAAAATGTAGGATTATGACAGTTTTGAATGATGAAAAATATGTTTAAGACAAGGTGTTTACACGGCATTGAATTCTGAAAAATGATTTTTTAAAATTGCATAAGAAGAAGACTTCCTGGGAAACATGTTGCTTCTGTTCATTATCAGCCATCATAATGAAGAACCAGACATGACTGAATCAGCTTAGCGTGGCCCAGCACAACAACGATAAACAGGATTGTTACAACATTCCAGGGTAGGCACCAGGCACATTTCTCCATAAAGGGAGTACATTTCAGTGTTGGCAGTGGCTGCTAGGGGGTCAAGAACACTGAGAAATTTCATGACTCACTAATGCCTATCAACCAATCAGTCACTTTTCTGGATTGGGTAGGGTTCTCATTGCCCAGGTATTTGCTATTCAAGTTTCTGGAGTTATGAGGTTATATAAAGAGTCATCATAAAGAAAAAATAATTGGTCACTTTAAACTTCAGTCCTCCCTCAATCAGCGTTTCCCCTTTACGGTAAAGTCAATTTTGCTGTCGGATGTCGTAAACACCCAGTGATGCAATGTAGATACAGTATTAGGCCCAGGAGAGTGTAATCCCTCTCTTGAAAATGAGAGAGGAGAGCCTCTTCAGTGACCCCATGGAGTTCTCACCTGTATCTAATGAGGCTTCTGGCCACAGAACAGCTTTTTAGGGACTTGGAATCAGGGAGGTTACCCTGCCAGTGGGGAAGTCCATAGTGTGCCCACTCCATGCAGCCCTTGGTATGTCCTAGGCTGTGTCCTTAAGCACACTGAAGAAGCGGTGTCCTTAGCCTGTGTCACATTGATTTCACCATGTGACAACCATGCTCATGTGTGTCTTGTCCTTTTGGGCTGCTGTAATAGAATGCTACAGACCGGAGGCCTTATGAACAACAGAAACTTATTTCTTACAATTCTTGTGACTGGAAAGTCCATGGTAAAGTGCTGGGATATTTGGTGTCTGGTGGAGTCCCACTTCCTGGTTCATAAAAGGCTGCCTTCTCACTGTGTCCTCATATGGTCTAGGGACTGGGCTACTCTCTGGGATCTTTCTTATAAGGGCACTAATCCTACTCATGAGGACTCCACCCTCGTGGCCTAATCACTTCCCAAAGGCCCAGCCTCCAAATGCCATCTTAGGGGTGGGGTGGTTAGATTTAAATACATGACTTTGAGGAGAACACAAACATTCAGTCCATAGCAACGTGTATAGATGACAGAGTGAAGGAGAATAGACCACCTAAAAAGTGACAAGAATGAAAATAACAGCAGACCATGGAGGTGATCAATTGTATATAAGGAAAGAGTGTTTTGCTGACTGTCATTGTCAGCCTGTGCGGAGCCCAGACACACACCATAGTGACAACACACGACTGGACACCTGCCCTGCATCTGTAGCAGGATGAGAAACAGGCTTGTTTATTGTACTCTATGAAAGTGAAGTCGCTCAGTCGGTCCGACTCTTTGCGACCCGTGGACTGTCTTTAGTTTATATTGTCTATAGTCTTTTTTTTTCAGCTTTTAGAAAAATATTTATTATTTTTTAATACAGAAGTAATACCACTGTGTGAAAAATCAGAAAATAGTTTTAAAAAAATACCTAATAAACAAACAAAAAGATTACTGATACCCTAACCATACAGAGAACATTTTTTTTCTGTTTTATTTATTTATTTTTTAAATATAAATTTATCTATTTTAACTGGAGGTTAATTACTTTACAATATTGTATTGGTTTTAGAGGCTATGCTGCTGCTGCTAAGTCACTTCAGTCGTGTCTGACTCTGTGCGACCCCATAGATGGCAGCCCACCAGGCTCCCCTCTCCCTGGAATTCTCCTGGTAAGAACACTGGAGTGAGTTGCCATTTCCTTCTCCAATGCGTGAAAGTGAAAAGTGAAAGTGAAGTCACTCAGTCGTGACCAACTCTTCGTGACCCCATGGACTGCAGCCCACCAGGCTCCTCCGTCCGTGGGATTTTCCAGGCAAGAGTACTGGAGTGGGGTGCCATTGCCTTCTCCATTAGAGACTATAGTCTTTAGTATTTTTTTTTTCCAAAAATGAGCAAGGAAAAACAAAACTTGATGCAGTTATATGAGTAAAAGCCAAAGAAGCAAGAAAGGGTTGCAGTTAAGAATTTTGAAAAACACCCAGAGGTCTCCTCTGAAAGGTCTCTGTGGTCAAGATGATCTCTGCTTCCAGCTGTAGTGCTTCCCTAGACTGCCAGCGTCCTTAGTTTTCATTCCATCTGAATCTGCCAGCTCATTTTTGTCAAAATCCATCGCCAAGGGTCCTGGATTCAGAAAACTTCAGAGGACTTTTGTGAAAGAAAAGAGAATGACTCTATTGAGTTCCTGGAATAGTTTTAGAATATTATTTGTGCTCCCCTGAATCTTTAAAATCTGGACTTCTCTGGTAGTCTAGTGGTTTAGGAACCACCGGCCAATGTAGGGGACAGGGGTTCAATCCATGGTCTGGAAGATTTCACATGCCATGGGGCAACTAAACCCATGCACCACAACTACTGAAGCCCAGGCATCCTAGAGCCTGTATTCTGCAACGAGAGACACCACCACAATGAGACGCCTGAGCACCGCAACAAAGAGTAACCATCCCCCAACTCCCGCTCAGCACAGCTACACAAAGCCCTTCTGCAGCAAAGATCTAGCAGAGCCAAAAATAAATAAAATGACAAAATACTGTAAACAACTAAAACCTAAGGCAGAAATCCTTTGAGAATTTAATACAAAGCAGAGAAATCCTGTGAGCATGAGAGTACACTGGTACTGTATTTCTTGATAATATAAAACAAGCAAGACCTCCAACAGCTGGTGTTGAAAAGTCACATTGAAGGGTAATGTCTGATGCAGGAAACTCTTTAGGATCCATCCATCTTACGATGGGCAGGATTCATGTTCTCACTTTTCTTCTTTCCTTTCTTCTTGCTTGCTTCTGTAGGATGGGAAAGAGGTTGATTTGTGTCAGAACAATCTCAAACAAATGAGAAATAATGTGTGTTCCTTCTCCACTGTATACCATAGATGACACCAGAAGGTATAATACTTATTTTTAAACCTTAATGTTGGTGTTTTCCTGGGTTCTTATACATTTGTCAGGTTAGCATAAGCTGGAAGACCTCATCATGTGTTAGGTTAGATTTCTTAAGGTTCATTGATACACAATTCCATGTAAAGACATATTAAATTTGTACACATATTTCTCAGACAATACAAAACAGGATCTTTTTATAAGCAGTCTATGTAATGTGTCTTCCTTCTTTCTCTGCTCTCATTGGCTTTTCTCCCTTAAATCAATCTAAGGACATTTTATTGTCTCTACCTCTCCCACTCTTCTCTTTGGTTTCATAGGGCAAAGTGAGGAAAAAGGGTAGGAGCTTCCATGGTGATAGCTTTTGTCCTGCTGCACATGATATATTTTACCCTCCTAAACAGCACTTTTGCCTGGAAAATCTCATGGACAGAGGAGCCTGGTGGGCCGCGTCCATGGGGTCGCTAAGAGTCGGACACGACTGAGCGACTTCACTTTCACTTTTCACTTTCATGCATTGGAGAAGGAAATGGCAACCCACTCTATTGTTCTTGCCTGGAGAATCCCAAGGACGAGGGAGCCTCGTGGGCTGCCATCTATGGGTTGCACAGAGTCGGACACGACTGAAGTGACTTAGCAGCAACAAACACAGTCAAGGCTGTATATTGTCACCCTGCTTATTTAACTTCTATGCAGAGTACATCATGAGAAACGCTGGGCTGGAAGCAGAACAGGCTGGAATCAAGATTGCTGGGAGAAATATCAGTCACCTCAGATATACAAATGACACCACCCTTATGGCAGAAAGTGAAGAGGAACTAAAAAGCCTCTTGATGAAAGTGAAAGTGGAGAGTGAAAAAAGTTGGCTTAAAGCTCAACATTCAGAAAACGAAGATCATGGCATCTGGCCCCATCACTTCATGGGGAATAGATGGGCAAACAGTGGAAACAGTGTCAAACTTTATTTTTTTGNCTAAAAAGCCTCTTGATGAAAGTGAAAGTGGAGAGTGAAAAAAGTTGGCTTAAAGCTCAACATTCAGAAAACGAAGATCATGGCATCTGGCCCCATCACTTCATGGGAAACAGACGGGGAAAGAGTGGAAACAGTGTCAGACTTTATTTTTTTGGGCTCCAAAATCACTGCAGATGGTGATTGCAGCCATGAAATTAAAAGATGCTTACTCCTTGGAAGGAAAGTTATGACCAACCTATATAGCATATTCAAAAGCAGAGACATTACTTTTCCGACTAAGGTCCATCTAGTCAAGGCTATAGCTTTTCCAGTGGTCATGTGTGGATGTGAGAGTTGGACTGTGAAGAAAGCTGAGTGGCAAAGAACTGATGCTTTTGAACTGTGGTGTTGAAGACTCTTGAGAGTCCCTTGGAATGCAAGGAGATCCAACCAGTCCATTCTAAAGGAGATCAGTCCTGGGTGTTCACTGGAAGGACTGATGCTGAAGCTGAAACTCTGGTACTTTGGCCACCTGATGCGAAGAGTTGACTCACTGGAAAAGACCCTGATGCTGGGAGGGATATGCTGGGAGGGATTGAGGGCAGGAGGAGAAGGGGATGACAGAGGATGAGATGGTTGGATGGCATCACCGACTTGATGGACATGAGTTTGAGTGAACTCTGGGAGTTGGTGATGGACAGGGAGGCCTGGTGTGCTGCGATTCATGGGGTTGCAGAGTCGGACACAACTGAATGACTGAACTGAACTGGACTGAACTGAAACACATCAAGAGACAGTTTGTCAATGGAAACACAAAGCAAGTTGGATCCATAGCAGTATCTCCCCATTTACTCCCATCACTTGCCAAACAATAGCCCAGTATAGTATATTCCTTTTATTTCGGCTACAGATTTTTTGAAATGTTCACATTTCTCCCAAAGACATACTGAGGAAAATAGATGTGACCCTTTCAGGAAAAAAGGGCATGAGGATGACTTGATGTTATACCAGAAAATGAACTTCTCTCATTAAAATGTCTTTGACACGTTTCTGCATACCAAGTGGCCAACACGTTTGGCATGACTGCAGGCTCAATAAATGTCTGATGGACTGACCTGTCGTCTAGGATGTTGTCCTTAGCCAGAAAAACGATGATGGCTCTTGTTATAGTCAATACCTGGGAAGGAGTGTTGGGGCTAGTGATGCCACATCTTTAAACACACTCTAAAGTTAGATTGGAAATATATTTTGTTCAGAGATGATTTTGTGAAAGTACAAAGAGTCCAAATTAGAAGATCAAGCAACTGATGGAAAAAAGGTGAAACTTCCAGAAAGGGGGGTAGGAATTAATATTTGTTGTTGACATTTGCTATATACCAGACAGTGTGATCCTCAGAAGTATAGGTGAGACATACATTGTTTGATGCAATCCCCTAAAGGGATTGGGTGTATGATCTCCATTCCACAGATAAAAAACCTGAGGTTCAGGGAAGGTTGTAGATTGTATAGAATTACAGTTAATGAGCATCAGAGGCCAGTATTCTAATCCAGGTTATCCAACTTCAAAACCTATGTCCTTTCCCTAACTGGGAAGCATCCCTCTTGCCCCACTTAGAGTTAGGAAGTTGTTAATCCCATTGGCATGGAGAATCTTCTGAAAGGTAGAGTTCCATGTGGGGACTGTGATCAAGATGCTGGGTGTGAGAAGGAAATCAGACAGGTGTCCCTGCCAAGGCCTGCGGTGCTAGCCCAACTCTCTCTTGGGAGCCACAAAGCCAGAGGGCCAAACAGGGGACTGGCCCAGAGCAAAGCTTAGAGGCAAGGAAAGTTCACAGCTTGAGTTGCAAGAAGGTGTATGACAGATAGAATTCAAGCTCCAGAAGGCTGAGAAGTCTTCCTTTTGGAAGCTTATGGTTTGGAAAGTCAACACAGACAAAAATAGTGTCTGCTGAGCAGAAAGGTAGGGGAGATGGGAGAAAGACGCTTCCAGCTATATCAGTCTTTTCTCCTTTTAGACTGTATGCATTTCATTACACTATTACTTACATTTAATGGTTAAAGTCATACTGAGCTCAAAAGGTATAAGTTCTATAGCTCACTTTTTGCAAAACTCACCTTTTAAAATTGGGCAAGAAAAAATCAGTAAGTACAGTAAAGTAGAAAAGAATGTTGCATAGTGAAATATGAAGTCCTCCTGGGCACATCCAAATGTTGAGGGGATAATGTGAGATCATTATTATGAAAATAAACAAATAAAAGTCCTTTGCTGAATACCTAGAAAAGATTTCTGGAGTCATTTTTATGCCTCTTGGACTTGGAGATTAGCATAATTAGGAGAAAAGGGATCAAAACCAGGGTCTGGCAAACAGGAAACCATTTCAAATTAGTTTGAACTGTTAAATTACTTCCAAGTCTAGGCTCTGTCTGTGTCCTCGTCACAAGGTTGTACACAGGAGGTGGCTCCAGGGAAGAGAGGCATTCTAGACACGGATGGAAACAGGCTTTTCAGAGGGAAGTACCCAAGGAATGGGAGAAGTCTTCTTTTTCAGTTTCTTCCTCTTAAATATTTCATTAGGGTATATACCACTGGGTACAGTGATTCAGACTGTAAATATATTGGAGAGACATGAGGTGATTTGAAAAAAATATTCCCATTATATCATATGACATGACTGAAAAGGGAGAGCTTGCCAGATTTATGTGTGTGTTATGGTGATGCTACTTTTGTGTCATTGAGGGAAACTCTTTTATGAGGCTTCATTCGGTTTAATTAGGAAATTCAGCTCATGGGAGAGTGAGTTTTGAGCTCCATTTCTTGGAGCTGGATTATCCCTGTCCTCTTGATCCTGGTTTCCTGAGATCTCTAAGTTCCTTGATCTTAGACCAGAGAGATTCCACATCACTCCATAGGTGATCCCAGAGAGAATCAAAAGAGCAGATGCTGCACTCAGTGTTGGGTGAGTGATGGACCCCAGCTCCTGACAGGGCACCGGGGGAGGAGTGAGGTTAGTACAGTTGCTTCCAGAGAACCATGCAAAGCCAACACTGGCCACTGTGGGCTTCACCATACACATAATTCTTCCTACTTCTGGCAAAGAGTCTAGTGAGGGCTGAAATCACCTAAGAACTTAAAGTGGAAAAAGAGATGTAAGAGAATGGGAGAATCCAAGGCGAATTCTACATAGAGGTGCCTCTGTGTTTTTTTTTTGTTTGTTTTTTTTTTTATATTTTCATGTGTGACGAACTCCCCAGTCAAATCTGGGCATGGCGGGAAATACTGGACTTTTCTAGAAATGGCAAAATGATGTCAAAAAGAAATTAACAAGAATGAAGAGGAATGATCATTAGAACTCCTTAGCTCCTGTCTGGTGCCAAAAGTAAAGCAGAATAACCAGTTGCTTGGAGGGATTATTTTTCCCGGTTTGGACACCACAGCCAGGATCCCTTTGGATGTTTTCTCTGCAGGCTTTCTACTGATGCTGTGTGTCATTCATTCAGTTGTTTAATCATTCGCTGTCAATGTTTAATCATTCGTGTCAATGTGACAAAAGAATCAGTTGGCAACAAACCCTGGGTCCCCCAAACTGTCAACATATTTTTATTCAGTTTTAAGAGTATAACCATGAAAACATACGTTGAGGACCCATACTGTAGCATCTCCTTGCTGAATCCAAATGAATCAATGGCTCATAGCCTTTCTATGCACAATGATCATGGTGACAGTGAAATTTCCAGAGAACTCCAGCTCCTGTTTTTCTCCTCCTTTATCATCTTGTCAATTTTCTATGTTATTTTCATTGTATCTAACTTAATCACTTAGGAAAAGAAAGACTAGAGTAAAAAGAGCAAATGACAAACGTGGTAAAGAATTGCAATGAGAGTTCAAAATTATAATATGTATTGATTACTTTGTGCTGTGTGCTTAGTCGCTCAGTCATGTCTAACTCTTTGCAACCCCATGGACTGTGGGCTGCCAGACTCCTCTGTCCATTGGAATTCTTCAGGCAAAAACACTGGAGTGGGTTGCCATGCCCTCCTCCAGGGGATCTTCCCAACCCAGGGATCAAACTCAGGTCTCCCGCATTGCAGGCGGATTCTTTACCATCTGAGTCACCAGGGAAGCCCACTGATTACTTACATTATCTCTAAGCCTGTAAATACAATCTCTATCAGTATATACCTTTCTACTTTTCCTTTGCTTATTTATGTTTCTTATAATAATTCTATAAGGTAGATATAAGAGACTCATTAGACAAAAGCTAGGCTTCCCTGGTGGCTTAGATGGTAAAGAATCTGCCTGCAGTGTGGGAGACCTGGGTTCGATCCTTGGGTTGGGAAGATCCCCTGAAGGAGGGCATGGCAACCCACTCCAGTATTCTTGTCTGGAGAATCCCCATGGAGAGAGGAGGCTGGCGGGCTACAGTGCATGGGTTGCAAAGAGCTGGACGTGACAGAACAACTAAGCACAGCACACACAAAAGTCTCACAGCCAGGATATACAGAGTTGGACTTAACTGGCTTCCAGTCTCTTTCCAATACCTGAGGGTGTCCTGCTATCCTGCAGGGAGTCGTGGTGATCATGTTTGCAGACCAGTCTCCTAGTTTCTCGATTGATGTTTGCCAAAACTAAAAACAAAACCCAGCTTATAGATGCAGATTGATCCATAGCTTATAAACTGATCTGCTCTTTGAACCACTACCTCCAAAATATGTTCCAAGTTAGTGTGCATTAAAAGGAAATTCTCTGGGCAAACAAATTTGGGTCAGACAAGTTTGAAGTATTTACAGGAGGATATCTCAGAGATGTTATTTTCAAATAACACTGTGAAGCACTGCAGATTATTGGTGGTAGTGGGTACAACTGGCTTTCCAGACATGTTCGTTCATTGTCTTAGGTTGGGTTCCATGAAAACAGACACTAAGATGGAGAATTGGAGTCAGAATATTTATCGGTATATGTTCTCAGGAGTCATACCTGCATGGAAGCGAGGAAAGCAGAAGGAGAAGTTGAGCTGCCACACAGCTGTACTTGAATCCTCAGTCATTGCCACCAGGAGTTCCAGAGCTCGGATGGGACCCTCAGAGAGTCCTGAATTTTGTCAATGGGGTGAGGCCTTTGGGCTTTGAAGATTTTATTCTTGACAGGCTCCCATGGTTCACATGTGATTTTTATCAAGTACTTTAAATTCATTTGGGGTTAAATTTAATTCATAATTATTGTCATTAACTTTACAGCCAATTTCAACTAAGATTTACCTAGATTTTAAATGAGCTTTGGAAGTGGTTCAGTGGTTAAAAAAAAAAAAAAATCTGCCTGCAATGCAGGAGATGTGGGTTCAATTCCTGGGTCAGGAAGATCCCTTGGAGAAGGAAATGGCAGCACACTCCAGTATTTTGCCTG
This sequence comes from Aepyceros melampus, assembly GCA_006408695.1. Classification (NCBI taxonomy): domain Eukaryota; kingdom Metazoa; phylum Chordata; class Mammalia; order Artiodactyla; family Bovidae; genus Aepyceros; species Aepyceros melampus. The sequence continues at coordinate 267,640 of SJXQ01011678.1, forward strand.
AGAAATCTCATAGAGAGAGGAGCCTGGCGGGCTACAGTCCATGGGGTTGATAAGAATCAGACATGACTTAGCAACTAAACAACAACAAACTTTAAACAACTGTTAGGTGATCTTCACCTCTTGTATCTTTACCTCTCTAGATTCTTCTTTGGCTTAATTTTCTTTCATGTTGAGGTATATCCTTTCAAATCTTTTCCAGTGAGGATCTGTGAACTATAAATTATGTCAGTATTTATTTGCTAGAAATGTATTTAAGTTACACTTTCTTGCTTGTACAACAAAGTATAAAATTCTATCAGAGTAAAGAGTGCTGCATTCAGTTCAGTTCAGTCGCTCAGTTGTGTCCAACTCTTTGCGACCCCATGAATCACAGCACGCCAGGCCTCCCTGTCCATCACCAACTCCCAGAGTTCACTCAGACTCACGGCCATAGAGTCAGTGATGCCATCCAGCCATCTCATCCTCGGTCGTCCCCTTCTTATCCTGCTTCCAATCCCTCCCAGCATCAGAGTCTTTTCCAATGAGTCAACTCTTCGCATGAGGTGGCCAAAGTACTGGAGTTTCAGCTTTAGCATCATTCCTTCCAAAGAAATCCCAGGGTTGATCTCCTTCAGAATGGACTGGTTGGACCTCCTTGCAGTCCAAGGGACTCTCAAGAGTCTTCTCCAACACCACAGTTCAAAAGCACGCAATATGCCAGCAAATTTGGAAAACTCAGCGGTGGCCACAGGACTGGAAAAGGTCACTTTGATTCCAATCCCAAAGAAAGGCAATGTCAAAGAACACTCAAACTACTGCACAGTTGCACTCATCTCACATGCTAGTAAAGTAATGCTCAAAATTCTCCAAGCTAGGCTTCAGCAATACGTGAACTGTGAACTTCCGGATGTTCAAGCTGGTTTTAGAAAAGGCAGAGGAACAAGAGATCAATTGCCAACGTCCGTTGGATCATAGAAAAAGCAAGAGAGTTCCAGAAAAACATCTGTTTCTGCTTTATTGACTATGCCAAAGCCTTTGACTGTGTGGATCACAATAAACTGTGGAAAATTCTGAGAGAGATGGGCATACCAGCCAACTGACCTGCCTCTTGAGAAACCTGTATGCAGTTCAGGAAGCAACAGTTAGAACTGGACATCGAACAACAGACTGGTTCCAAATAGGAAAAGGAGTATGTCAAGGCTGTATATTGTCACCCTGCTTATTTAACTTATATGCAGAGTACATCATGAGAAACGCTTGAGAAATTTTCAGATATTATTTCTTTGAATATCACCCCTACTCCAGCGAGCCTAACACTGGATCATCCCATTATCTATGTTTCTTAACCTCTGTTTCATATTTTCTATCATTTTTTTCTCTATGCTGTATGCAATAACTTTTTCAAATCTGTCTTGGGTAATATACTCTTTGATCTGTCCATTCAATTTAAAATTTTAATGAAAATATTTTCCATTTCCAGAAGTTTCATTTGTTTTTTTTTTTTTCCAAATCTGTCTGTTCATTTTTCATACAATCTAACCCCTTCATATATTTCTAATTTTTTATCCTTTAAACATACTTTATTGCTTATATTACATTGTCTTTTCTCTGAGGTCTTTGATGAATTAATCATCTATAGTATCTGCTGACTTTCACTCATGATTGTTCAAGTATTTTGTACTTCTTAATGAAAAATTAATTTCAGAACTTTTGTTTTATGCTTATTTGTTAATTTCTTTACTTTCACTTGGAGTTTCATAACTGATATGCATAGTTAAAATTAAAAGTTTTAAATTGGTGCAAGACCCAGGTGCAGAGGATTTTGGGCCCATCAGAACAGTTGAAGATATAAGCTTCAGTTCAGTTCAGTTCAGTTCAGTAGCTCAGTCGTGTCTGACTCTTTGCGACCCCATGAATCGCAGCACGCCAGGGCCTAGAGGAGCTATCCTACGTTGAAGGTCAGGAACCGTGGAGGTAAGGAGATACCCCTCGTCCAAGGTAAGGTGCAGTGGCTGTGCTTTGCTGGAGCAGCCGTGAAGAGATACCCCACGCCCAAGGTAAGAGAAACCCAAGTAAGATGGTAGGTGTTGCAAGAGGGCAGACACACTGAAACCTACTCACAGAAAACTAGTCAATCTAATCACACTAGGACCACTCAGTGAAACCAAGCCATGCCTGCAGAGCAACCCAAGATGAGAGGGTTATGGTAGAGAGGTCTGACAGAATGTGGTCCACTGAAGAAGGGAATGGCAAGCCACTTCAGTATTCTTGCCTTGAGAACCCCATGGACAGTAGAGGGGTAGGCAAAGTATTATCATGTAGGGGAATCAAGTAAGATGGTAGGTGTTGCAAGAGGGCAGACACACTGAAACCATACTCACAGAAAACTAGTCAATCTAATCACACTAGGACCACTCAGTGAAACCAAGCCATGCCTGCAGAGCAACCCAAGATGAGAGGGTTATGGTAGAGAGGTCTGACAGAATGTGGTCCACTGAAGAAGGGAATGGCAAGCCACTTCAGTATTCTTGCCTTGAGAACCCCATGGACAGTAGAGGGGTAGGCAAAGTATTATCATGTAGGGGAAAAAAAAGTTTTGTGAAGATGGTGGCATTAGAGTGGAGCCCTGAAGAATGAGTAGGGTTTCATTTGGAGGTGGGATGGAAGAAAAAGCATGGCAGGTAAGCAGGAAGGCATAGGCAAATGTGTGTATGTGTGGAATTAAAGGTTATGCTGTGGAAACTGAAGGTCACCTCTTTGGCTGACTTCTGTCTTGTGACAGCTACGAGAATGCCTATGGGAATGTCCCTTGCAGACATCCAAGTCCAGAGAGTGTACCTGACCAAGGGACCCAGCTAATACCATCTGAAATTTGCAAACTAGTCCACCTGGGGTCTCATCAAGACCATGTGCATCCCTAGGGGCTGCACCCAGCCAGTGGCCGAGTCAGGCAGAGACACTAAGACTGGCCCATTCCTAAGAGCGATGGAACTCCTTTGTTGGCTGACTCTTCCTGAATGTGCTCTGACTCTCTTCCCAGTGGCTTTGTTGCAACTTTCTCAGGGTCTTTGACAGACCCTGATGATTCTCCTTAGCATCCCCTCCCTCTCTCCTTCATTGCAGGTCAAATTGCCATGACAGTCTGAGGGTTCTTTGGGCCTTGTCCAGTTTCCTTCCCATTCCCCTCTCCACAGATGTTGCAGCAGCTGCTGCTAAGTCACTTCAGTCGTGTCTGACTCTGTGTGATGCCATAGATTGCAGCCCAACAGGCTCCTCTGTCCCTGGGATTCTCCAGGCAAGAATACTGGTGTGGGTTGCCATTTCCTCCTCCAATGCATGAAAGTGAAAAATGAAAAGTGAAGTCGCTCAGTCGGGTCTGACTCTTAGCAACCCCATGGACTGTAGCCTACCAGGCTCCTCCGTCCATGGGATTCTCCAGGCAAGAGTACAGGAGTGGGGTGCCATTGCCCTCTCCACCACAGGTGTTCAGTTCAGTTCAGTTCAGTTCAGTCGCTCAGTCGTGTCTGACTCTTTGCGACCCCATGAAACGCAGCACGCCAGGCCTCCCTGTCCATCACCAATTCTCAGAGTTCACTCTGACTCATGTCCACTGAGTCCGTGATGCCATCCAGCCATCTCATCCTTGGTCGTCCCCTTTTCCTTCTGCCCCCAATCCCTCCCAGAATCAACTCTTCACATGAGGTGGCCAAAGTACTGCAGTTTCAGCTCTAGCATCATTCCTTCCAAAGAAATCCCAGGGCTGATCTCCTTCAGAATGGACTGGTTGGATCTCCTTGCACTCCAAGGGATTCTCAAGAGTCTTCTCCAACACCACAGTTCAAAAGCATCAATTCTTCGGCGCTCAGCCTTCTTCACAGTCCAACTCTCACATCCATACATGACCACAAGAAAGACCATAGCATTACTAGATGGACCTTAGTCGGCAAAGTAATGTCTCTGCTTTTGAATATACTATCTAGCTTGGTCATAACTTTTCTTCCAAGGAGTAAGCGTCTTTTAATTTCATGGCTGCAGTCACAATCTGCAGTGATCTTGGAGCCCAAAAAATTAAAGTCTGACACTGTTTCCACTGTTTGCCCATCTATTTCCCATGAAGTGATGGGGCCAGATGCCATGATCTTCGTTTTCTGAATGTTGAGCTTTAAGCCAACTTTTTCACTCTCCTCTTTCACTTTCATCAAGAGGCTCTTTAGTTTCTCTTCACTTTCTGCCATAAGGGTGGTGTCATCTGCATATTTCTCCTGGCAATCTTGATTTCAGCTTGTGTTTCTTCCAGTCCAGCATTTCTCATGATGTCCTCTGCATATAAGTTAAATAAGCAGGGTGACAATATACAGTCTTGATGTACTCTTTTTCCTATTTGGAACCAGTCTGTTGTTCCATGTCCAGTTCTAACTGTTGCTTCCTGACCTGCATACAGATTTCTCAAGAGGCAGGTCAGGTGGTCTGGTATTCACATCTCTTTCAGAATTTTCCACAGTTTTTTGTGATCCACACAGTCAAAAGCTTTGGCATAGTCAGATTGATTATATTCTTTGCAGCCAAATATGGAGAAGCTCTATACAGTCAACAAAAACAAGACCAGGAGCTGACTGTGGCTCAGATCATGAACTCCTTATTACCAAATTCAGACTCAAATTGAAGAAAGTAGGGAAAACCGCTAGACCATTCAGGTATGACCTTAATCAAATCCCTTATGATTATACAGTGGAAGTGAGAAATAGATTTAAGGGACTAGATCTGATAGATAGAGTGCCTGATGAACTATGAAATGAGGTTTGTGACATTGTACAAGAGACAGGGATCAAAACCATCCCCATGGAAAAAAAATGCAAAAAAGCAAATGGCTGTCTGGGGAGCCTTACAAATAGCTGTGAAAAGAAGAGAGGTGAAAAGCAAAGGAGAAAAGGAAAGATATAAGCATCTGAATGCAGAGTTCCAAAGAATAGCAAGAAGAGATAAGAAAGCCTTCTTCAGCGATCAATGCAAAGAAATAGAGGAAAAGAACAGAATGGTAAAGACTAGAGATCTCTTCTGGAGAAGGCAAAGGCACCCCACTCCAGTACTCTTGCCTGGAAAATCCCAGGGACAGAGTAAAAGCAAAGGAGAAAAGGAAAGATATAAGCATCTGAATGCAGAGTTCCAAAGAATAGCAAGAAGAGATAAGAAAGCCTTCTTCAGCGATCAATGCAAAGAAATAGAGGAAAAGAACAGAATGGTAAAGACTAGAGATCTCTTCTGGAGAAGGCAAAGGCACCCCACTCCAGTACTCTTGCCTGGAAAATCCCAGGGACAGAGGAGCCTGGTAGGCTGCAGTCCATGGGTTCGCTAGGAGTCGGACACGACTGAGCGACTTCACTTTCACTTTTCACTTTCATACATTGGAGAAGGAAATGGCAGCCCACTCCAGTATTCTTGCCTGGAGAGCCCCAGGGATGGGGGAGCCTGGTGGGCTGCCGTCTATGGGGTCACATAGAGTCGGATACGACTGAAGTGACTTAGCAGTAGCAGTAGCAGTAGAGATCTCTTCAAGAAAATTAGAGATAGCAAGGGAACATTTCATGCAAAGATGGGCTCGATAAAGGACGGAAATGGTCTGGACCTAACAGAAGCAGAAGATATTAAGAAGAGGTGACAAGAATACACAGAAGAACTGTACAAAAAATATCTTCATGATCCAGATAATCATGATGGTGTGATCACTAATTTAGAGCCAAACATCCTGGAATAGGAAGTCAAGTGGACCTTAGAAAGCATCATTACGAACAAAGCTAGTGGAGGTGATGGAATTCCAGCTGAGCTGTTTCAAATCCTGAGAGATGATGCTGTGAAAGTGCTGCACTTAATATGCCAACAAATTTGGAAAAGTCAGCAGTGGCCACAGGACTGGAAAAGGTCAGTTTTCATTCCAATTCCAAAGAAAGGCAATGCCAAAGAATGCTCAAACTACTGCACAATTGCACTCATCTCACATGCTAGTAAAGTAGTGCTCAAAATTCTCCAAGCCAGACTTCAGCAATATGTGAACCGTGAACTCCCTGATGTTCAAGCTGGTTTTAGAAAAGGCAGAGGAACCAGAGATCATATTGCCAACATCTGCTGGATCATGGAAAAAGCAAGAGAGTTCCGGAAAAACATCTATTTCTGCTTTATTGACTATGCCACAGGTGTTAGCCTTCATTAAATCTGTGCACTGGCAATCCCTCTGTGGTGTTTGCTTCTCTGTAAACCCAGATTGGAGAGGGCAATGGCACGCCACTCCAATACTCTTGCCTGGAGAATCCCATGGATGAAGCAGCCTGGTAGGCTGCAGTTCATGGGGTTGTTATGAGTCAGACACGACTGAGTGACTTCCCTTTCACTTTTCACTTCATGCGTTGGAGAAGGAAATGGCCACCCACTCCAGTGTTCTTGCCTGGAGAATCCCAGGGATGGGACAGTCTGTTGGGCTGCCATCTATGGGATCGCACAGAGTTGGACACGACTGAAGCGACTTAGCAGCAGCAGCAGAAACAGACCCAGATCATCACATACTATCTGAATTTTCTATAGGGAGGAGACAGAAAAAGAGACTGGGTGGATCCATCTTGTTGAAGGCCTAGAATATCGCCCTTTAGTTTGGGATGTAGGCAGAGAGTGTGCTGGGGAAAATAGTACAGGAGGAAGAAATGCCATCTGTTTCAGATTTTGGGAAAGTGATCGTGGAAGAAGCAAGAAGGGGTGGCTTTTTAGGAAGTCATTGCAGTGAACTTGACGGGACGTGGCAGGCCTGTGTAGGAACAGAGGAGATGGCAAACTGACTTCATGGCTTCCACAGAAGAAATCTTGACTCTGGTGTCAAGTTTTACCTTCTCTCAACTTTATGGGAAGAAGGCAGTCTTCCCATTAAGTTTAGTACAGAAGACCCTACAGGTGAAGTATTAGCAGAAAAACATCACTCTGGGCCCCATCCCCTGTTACTTTCCAGCCTGGCCTCCCCACAGAGTCTGTTGGAAAGGCACTCGAGAAACAATAACAGTTTAGGCTTCTGTCACCAGCCTTCTTTTTTCTCAAGAGCAATGGAAAAGGGAAAGGATGCTTTCCACACACTTTGTGACATTCTCTGTCCAGGGTCTCTGGCAAGCTGTCCAGAAAATGAAGCCACAAAGGAGTCCTTGTGTCCTGTGAGCCCTACGAGGTGTGGGGTACGGTGAGGGGTTCCCATGAGGGAGCTCATTTCTTTGGGGGATGGCCCAGAAGCTCCACGTTTTAGACTTGAAACTGGAAGGCAGCTCGAGAAACCACAAAACTGTCTGTTGTTACCGGACGTGGGGGCGAGGGGGTGAGGGCCAAGACAGGAATTACATGAGGAATGTTGGCCAAGCCTGCTCCAGCTCCAGCTTCCATGCAGCGCTCCCTTTATAACCAGACCAACGCAGAAGAATGGCGCCCTGGAAAACAGACGGGCATGAGGGTCCTCAAGAGGCCCCTGGCAGTGGGGAATACAAGCGCTGCCATGCCCTGAACGAAACTGTCAACCTTTTAAACTTCCGGCTGAATGGGTAGGGACCAGGCGGTCAGGGGCTTGGAGGGCGAATTGGCACATTTACCCCCAGACCTCATTTCAAAGTGAGGCATTAGCAGCTTCCTAACTGAACAAACAGGAAGCCTGTTAAAAATGCCATTGTCCCTTCCCGCCTGTGTGCTGACAGGACTGTGAAATGGCCAAGTCAAGGGACCCAGGGACATGCAGCTGCTGGTGCCACCTGTGTCTATGTGAGTCCAGCTAAGTGATATCCTCTGCAGCCCCTTCCCTCACCCCTGTGGAGCCCGGGGTCCCTGGTGTCCAGGGCAGAAGGACTCACGGGAGAAGGGAGGGAAGAAGCAGTTGCCACCTCATCCCTGGGTCCCTGGCCGAAAGCACGTAGAGCTGCCTCTGTTTCAGTCCTGATCAGGAGCTGGTCTCGCCCCCAGCTCCAGCCTCCCAAATGCTCTGGCTGGAAACCAGATCCAACACAGAACACCTGCCTTCCACTGGTGCCCCACAGACACAATGCCCCACATGCTGGTTGGCAGCAGAGAGAAAAGAGGCCCATTAAAGAAAAACCCCTGATGGTATTAAGAAGGGCAGTCCTGCTGCTGTGCGACCTCTCTCTCTCTCTCTCTTGCGCGAGCATACACACACACACACACACACACACACACTCCCAGGGCTGTAAATTTAGTTTTGCACATGTCTGGGGCTCCTTCACTGTCAATCAAACACTAAATGAGAGAGATAGCCCTCTCCTCTGGGGCCACGGCCTCTGTGGCCAATAGGTGTATAGGACAGTGTGTACAGGTGTGTGTAGATGTGTGTGTATAAGGTGATGGGTTCTGGGGTCTGGTGGTTATCAGCAGAGCAGTCTGGGAGGGGCACGAGTGAAAGAGGAGCACGCTTCTAAGCCGGATGCTTGGTGGCCCAGGCATCTCTCCCCACTGACCCCCACCTCTCAGTGCCCGGGCTGTGCAGTGAGGAGGTGCATCCCCCACTGGGGTACTGGAGTGGCAGGGGACCTTGTGGATGGCAAGTCAGGGTGACAATGCTTCCCTGGCCCCAAGATGACAGTCCATATCCTCTCATTGTCACCATCACCCCTGAGCCTGAAATGGCGGGTCCTGGGTCCGAACCATGCTGGCCGGCGGGGTGGGGGCCATCGGTCTGTCTGTTGGCCTGGGCTCTCCCGGTTCATCAGTGGTGGCTCCCTGCCAAGCCCGCCCGGCAAGCCGTCGCAGACAGTGGGGCTCTGTGAGCTGGTCTCCTGTGGGCAGCTGGTTGTTTTTCTATAGAGGGGACTCGTCATTAGAGGCCCCGGAGGATGAGGGGAGGCACCTTGAGCTGTTTTCCTTTCTCTTTGGCCCCCCCATTTACTTTTCCTCTTGGAAGGAGTACGGCCACCGGCCGGTGCCCACAGTTCACTTGTCCTGGTGAAGGCAGCTTGACAGCTGCATAAATCACATGGCGATACCACTAATAGGTCGCTGCCTGAGACTGTACCAGACCACCCAGGCACAGCCCCAGCCGCCTCGGAGGCTGCACACGAATACAGTAATGCAAATTGCTTAACCCTTTATTACTCCACAGCACCAGGACAAACAGCTCCTAATGTCCTCTTCCCTCCCGACCCTATGCCCAGACCAGCTTCGTTTGCTTCTCATCTCTTCTCTCCACCCCACTGAACACCTTACACCTTCCTTCCCCACCTGACGTTCTCCTATTGTCTCCAGATTGTGGCTGACCCTGGGCTTCCTACAGGTGATGGAAGACCAGGGCTTTGAGCTCAGGTGAGATGACATTGCCTGGGGATCCCGAGACTGAAGGAGGGGCCTTGGGTGAGCGGCAGAGCAGGAGACAGAGGCTGTGAGCTGAGCGCACAGGATTCTGGCCTTTGCAACTCCTACTTCTTGGCCTCAAGGTGGTTTCTTCACAGTCTAGTGACAGGTGTCCTGGGCCTCTGTCCTCGATGCCAAAGGAATGGGAAGTGTGCAGTGAAGATGGAGAGAGAAAACCATGCCGCTCGTGGGGGTTCTTCCCTCCAGCTGTGTTTCTCAAGTGCTGATAATGCATACTCACCTGGTGCAAGGTGCCAGGACACCAGAGGGAATGAGACAGTGTCCAGGAGCTCCTGGTCCTGCACACCTCAATGTGACAAAGCTGTCTTCTCCCTAGCCCTCCCGGTAGGAACTGTCCCTTGCAACCACCCCCCTGCTGATTCTCCTGTAGCGCAGCTAGCCTCCAGCTGCTCCAAATGCCCAGGCTGCTCCTCCGAGGGGCCTCTGCATTATTTGCTGTTTCTTTTCTTAAGGGAATCTAAGAAAGGATGTGGCTCCCTCCCTCACATCCTTCAGGTCTTTGCTCAAATGCCAATTTCTCAGCCAAAACTTATCACCTGATTGAGCACTGCAGCCAAATTATATGGCACCCCCAAGCCTCTCCTCTGCTTTATTTTTCTTTATAGCACTTACTCACTTTCAAATACTCTGTATAATTTTCTTTATTTTATTGTATGCCTTCGCCTCTAGCAGGGTGTTTCTTTCAGGGTAAAGAACTTTTAATTGCTTTGTTCACTGATGTATCCTGGATGAATAGATTACTGCTTCTAGATACTGCTGCCGCCGCCGCTGCTAAGTCGCTTCAGTCGTGTCCGACTCTGCGCGACCCCACAGACGGCAGCCCGCCAGGCTCCTCCATCCCTGGGATTCTCCAGGCAAGAACAGAGGAGTGGGTTGCCATTTCCTTCTCCAATGCATGAAAGTGAAAAGTGAAAGGGAAATCGCTCAGTCATGTCCGACTCTTCACGACCCCATGGACTGCAGCCTTCCAGGCTCCTCCGCCCATGGGATTTTCCAGGCAAGAGTACTGGAGTGGGGTGCCAATGTCTTCTCTGTTCTAGATACTAGGTGCTCAATGAATATTTGTTGAGTGTTTAAATGCTATATAGAGGAATATGGCACAAGTATTGGAGACCTGGGGTAAATAGTGATAGATTGGTGTATAGGGGCTGGGGAAGGAGTTGTGAGTCCCAAATTTAACAATCCAGGGATCAGTCTTCCTATCAAGCAACTTGGAAGCCATCAAGGAATTAAGGAGATTCATTTTCTTTTTATAATAACTTAGCATTACATCATTGCCTCCAAAAAATATTCATTTATTTTCCCTTGAAAATAGTTGTTTATTTGTGGTAGGCTAAATAATGGTCCCTAAACCTGTTCATGTACTGATTCACAGATGTGATTAAACTGGTGATCTTACGATGAGGAATTATATTGGCTTATCTGCATGGCTGAACATAATCATGAGTGTTCTTATGAGGCAGACAGGAGGATCAGAGAGAAAGAAGTGACCCTGCAAGTAGAGGATAGACACATGATGGGCCACAAGCCAAGGAATGCAGGAACTGATATCAATTTCATATCAGTTCAGTTCAGTTCAATTGTTCAGTCGTGTCCAACTCTGCCACCCCATGAACCACAGCACACCAGGCCTCCCTGTCCATCACCAACTCCCGGAGTCCACCCAAACCCATGTCCATTGAGTCGGTGATGCCATCCAACCATCTCATCCTCTGTCATCCCTTTCTTCTCCTGCCCTCAATCTTTCCCAGTATCAGGGTCTTTTCAAATGAGTGGACTCTTCGCATCAGGTGGCAAAACTATTGGAGTTTCAGCTTCAACATCTGTCCTTCAGGTGAACACCCAGGACTGATCTCCTTTAGGATGGACTGGTTGGATCTCCTTGAAGTCCAAGGGACTCTCAAGAGTCTTCTCCAACACTACAGTTCAAAAGCATCAATCCTTCTGTGCTCAGCTTTCTTTAGAGTTCAATTCTCACATCCATACATGACTACTGGAAAAACCATAGCTTTGACTAGACGGACCTTTGTTGGCAAAGTAATGTCTCTGCTTTTTAATATGTTATTTAGGTTGGTCATAACTTTCTTTCCAAGGAGCAATCGTCTTTAATTTCATGGCTGCAGTCACCATCTGCAGTGATTTTGGAGCCCAAAGAAATAAAGTCAGCCACTGTTTCCCCATCTAGGCTCTTAATTGGCTTTGAATTAAATGCATCTTCCATAAGCTTCTAGTTGATACATATAGAAGATGTGCCTGTCTCCTATTCTGGTAAATCAAGGCCAGTTGACATGTTTCATTTACCCTCAAGACTCATTTGGAGCCTTTAACCACTCCTTCTGCTCCTCTTTTCTCTCAGAAGAGATACTCCTCATTTATGATTTATATTTATGTTCTTGGAATTTATCTCTTCTGCCTAAAGCCAGCAAAAACAATAACTTGGATGTCATTGTAATTGTCAACATCATCCCCCTACTAATGATATGTGATATGTCACCCTTGTCTACACACACACACACACACACACACAGGTGTCCCATGGGGATGTAGTGGAGTCTTCATATTTATCAGGGCATCCTCACAAAAAGTGTACACAGCCACTATGGGGCTTTAGCCTGATGCTTTGTACATAGCAGATACACAAACTCAGAAAATAAACTAACATGTCTAATAGAAACATCTTTGTTATTTGAAATGATCAGAAATAGTCTAGTAAGAGATATTTGTTATGTATAGCCTGTATGCCAATTTTCATGCCTTCTTAATCTTTTTATTACTAATCATAATAATATAATAATAACAATAATATTTAACATTTGTTGTTGTTATTCAGTTGCTCAGTTGTGTCCTACTTTTGCAAATCCATGGATTGCAGCATGCCAGGCCTCCCTGTCCATCACCATACCCTGGAGGTTGCTCAAACTCATGTCCGTTGAGTTGGTGATGATGCCATCCAGGCATCTCATCCTCTCTCATCCTCTCCTCTTCCTGCATTCAATCTTTCCCAACATCAGGATCTTTTCCAGTGAGTTGGCTCTTTGCATGAAGTGGTCAAAGTATTGGAGCTTCAGCTTTAGCAGCAGTCCTTCCAATGAATATTCAGGGTTGATTTTCTGTAGGATTGACTGGTTTATCTCCTTGCTGTCCAAGGGATTCTCAAGAGTCTTCTCCTGCACCACAGTTCACAAGCATCAGTTCTTCGGTGCTCAGCTTTTTTTTTATTGAACATTTATTTATCTAACATTTATTGACCATTTGCTCTGTGTCAAGACTCTTCATCTCATGCAAATCCTTGAGAAGGATGGTACTGTCATTACCCTTCACCCTGCCCCCTCAACCTAGAGGCTCCTACTCAGTTTGCTCTTATTGAATATTGCACAAAGTGTTAACCCAGGCCTGTTAACTGGAAGTGCCAATGGGACCTTCGTTTCTAGGTAGACACAGAGTGCCTGTGATACACCAGAACCTCAAGCCCACGCTGGGGCATTGTGTAGGCGAACCGATAACCTTGGCAGGACTTCAAACCGAAGTCCCAAATTGGTGAGGCCTCTGGCTCAGCAGAGTAAACTCAAAACCACTAGAGGGACCTCCAGAAACCGGCGCAAGGAGGACAGAGATGAGAAATTGCTTTTGTAGCAAATAAGTTCATACTTCCAAATTCTGAAGCAAGATAGTAAAAGCACCACCATATGAGAGTGTTCTCAGATTTGAAAAACAGATAGCCAAAGAAAAACTTCTTATATTTGTAGGGTAAAATACCTATTTTCAAATATATGTATTTTTTTAAAAAAAATCTGAATGATAATGACAAGATACATGTCTAAAATTATCTTGACTCAAGAAAGTAAAAAAGCAACCAAACAAAAATCCAAAGTAAATCCAAAGAAAATATGAAACATAAATTAATGAAATAGGCAAAATCTTTAAAACAGAAACTAGATTCTTTAAAAAGATTATCTCTAATGAGATTATATGTGTGTGTGCATGCACGTGTGTGCTTGAGCAAGGCAAAAAGAGAAAAGAAGATAAACATAAGAAATAGAAAAGGTGAAATAATTCAGTATAGGGATTGAAAAAAAAAGAATAACAGGAATATCTCTAAGCCATAACTGAAAACTTAGGTACTAAAGGAAAGCTATGTGACTGTCCCACTCACCTCTCTCTCCACACACTCTTCGACCATTTGCTATTTCCATGCTTCTCCTCCCAGCCATGAACATCCTCAGTTTCATCTGAGGATGAACTTTACATCCATGAAATTATTGGAGGGAACAAGACATTTAAGTAGGGTTGTCAGATGTAGCAAATGAAAAACATGGGATGCCCAATTAACTTTGAATTTCAGATAGACACAAATCACTTTTTGTTATATGCATGTCCCAAATATGCAGTATGGGACATACTTAACAGTGAAAAATGATTCAATATCTGTAATCCAAATTTAACTGGCCACCCTATTTTTTTTTTTTCACCTGGCAACCCTATAAGTTTAGGATCTGTTGAGTTTGATAACTGGAAGTGTTGCCAGATTTAGCAAATAAAAGTACAGAACACCCAAATATATGCTAATTTGGTCATACTTATACTAAAAAATTATGTGTTGTTTACCTGAAATTCAAAATTAAGTAGACATTCTAAATTTTGTGTGGTGACTCTAATCCCAAGGAGAAGGTTTACTGTTTGAGAGTAGCCTAACTGTGAAGGCCCTGGGGTGGGAATTAATTACCCTGTCTGAAGTCCTACTAAGGCATCTTGGAGAAGCCCAGAAGCCAGAGGAGACGCTGGAGTTGGATGCTTTTACCTGGGGTTCTGGTAAGAGGGTCTGGTATGCTCTCTGATTGTAGAGGGCATGGGGCTTCCCTAGCTCTTGGACAACTTTGTTGAAGAGTCAGTATTCAAATCCAGATCAGATCTACTTTGGATCCTTCAGAGTGGAACATCTCTCTGTCCAAAATGTATTCTGATCTTGATTTATTCAGTGCCTCATTAAAGAAGATCTACAGCTCAGAGTTTCTGAACCAAACAATAATGTGGGGAAGGGAGGGAGGAAATGGCTTATGCCTTTTTCCAATTGTTGGTTAATCATTTTGGATTGTTAAAGGTTGAGTCAAAAAAAGGTAAAAATGTGTGTGTTGCTGGAGTGGGGGCAAACTTGGGGTCTACACTGCCTTTAGTCTTTACCTTCTGGCTTAATTCCCTTTTATCAACTTTGTTTACCCTTCCCCCACTCTAGTCTCTTGCAAAATACTTGTTAAAGAACATTAACAGGAGGTGGATCAAGAATCTTGTTTTCTTTTCATTCTTTTTGATTTATGTTCCTTTGTCTTGAAAGCTCCTGTAATCTCCCACATCTTCAGAGCCAGTTCCGTGCTGACAGGGTAAAGGCAGCAAAAACTCTCCTGGCTTTGAGATAAACCATCCCAAGCTGATCACTAACTAGCTACACAAACTTTCTCCTTTGAGCCTTCCCTGAAATGTTGGGAACTCTACAACTTCTGCCTTGAAAATGAGGGAAAGCAGACATTACAGGCCGTGTCTTTAGAGGCATGAATCAGAGCTTTTTATTAACACTGGTGGGAGTAAGACCTTGTATTGAATTGGTCTGGTAACTCCTTTATTGCAGCTGACATTTATTGAGGGGCTACTATATGCCATGGGCTAGGGCTATAGGGGAGGCAAAGATAAACATGAGGTTGTGCCTTCAGGAACTTGCTTGTGAAATAGTTGGGGCCAAATATAACCAGTCTTCTAAGATCCCACTCTATACCAGGTGAAAGAACCCTGCTTTACACTCTTCCAGCAGTCTGTCTTCTTAATACTGCACATTTAAAAACACATTCACTCCTGTAAGGATTGGCGTCTTGTTCTCTCACTAGTTTCTATGCTCTCTGAGCTCCAGGAGGGGAAGGGCTGGATCTAATCTGAAGATATTCAGAAAAGGGCACCATAGTCTCCTTACACACTGTACAGCTATGTGAACTGAACTCATGGCAAGGACTTGTAGGATGTTTACTCAGAGGGCATTCTTCTCAGCGGCGGAAGGAGAACACACTAACCCCACCTGGCTCTTACCAGGGGATATTGGACTCAGCCCAGAGATGAGAAACTGTCTTTAGAGCTTGCAGCATCCCACCTTCACTAACCTCAGTTTCAGAGGAATTAGCACCAAACCCTAAATCATGAACACTGCAATCGGAAATTTCCTGTAGTCCTCTGGGAGAGGCAGGGACCTGATCCCAGTCACTACCTGAATCCCAAGGGTCAGTAACAGTGTGTAGCTTAGAGAAAATCTTGGCTAAATAATAAGGACTTGAGAATGTTCCTAGCACAGTTAGGTAATCATCTGATTGACTTTCCACAATTTGGCACTTTGGAGAATAAAGGGGGGCCTATTATTAATTACTCTTAGCTAGGCATCAGCCAGGATTTTCTCAGGCAAACTATTAATAGTCTGAATGGCTATACTATAGTATAGTGGTTAATAGTGCAAACTCTGAAGCCAGACAGCCTGGGTCCAATTCAAACTCTGCCACTCATTAGCTGTGTGACCTTGAGGTGTTACTCAATCTCTCTGTATTTTAGTTTCTTCAGCTGTTAAACTGAATATGAAAACAGCACCATCTCACATGGTTGTGTTTAAGATTCCACGAGTAGAAAAATGCTAGTGCCTGGGTGCAGGGCAAATGCTACATAATTGTTTGCTGTTGTTTTTATTAAGGAATGGAAAGAGAAGTATGTATTTTTCAAAATTCCATAATGGGGCAAGCACTCAACTTGGTGATATATGTACATTTTGTTTTATAATCTTCAAGTAACACTACACTGTTGGGATTTTTAACCCAACTTTAGGTATGGGGAAACTGAGGTTCTAATGAGGCTAAGTAAAGTCAATTCATGTGTGATCTGAGCTCCGTTATGCCTCAAAGCCCAGGCTCAGCCTGTTATTACCATTCTGCTCTGGCAGAGGGAGCTACCGCCACCCCTACCCCACCCCCTCGTTCTAGTTCAGTGCTACAGGGAATAGCTCATAAATTCCTCCTACATCTGATAGTTCCTCAGGCCTCTAGTATTTGACTGTGTTGTTTCCTCTGCCTAGAAAGCCCTTCATCTACTTGTTTAGCTTTGTTGCCTCCACTTTACATCTAATTCTAGCTCAAGCATCACCTCCTCTGGCAATCCTTCCTAGATCATCCACCCTAGTCTTCAGTCTGAATTAGGTTCCCTCCATGGTCCTACTTGATGGTCCTATAAGAACTCTTAGTCTACTCTATGTAATTATCTATTTCCCTTACTAGCCTACAAGCTTTCTATGTCTATTCACCTCACTAAATATAGTACCTGGGCATAACAGGTACTCATTAAATTTGTGGGGGTTGGATGGAATCATGAGTGAGCTGTGGAGAAATGTTGAGATACTTGTAGAGAAGGGATAGAGCCTGGAGATGTGGTATGTCATGTTGGAATCCAGACTTCAGGTTGTTGCAACATGAACAGAGGGGAGAGATCTGAATAAGCAACATGATGAGCAAGGGGTTTTCAGTCCTGGATGTTCTTCTGGGTGGATTAGAAGGAAGGAGAGTAGGGGCCTTGAGAAAAGTGATGCTGCTGCTGCTAAGTCACTTCAGTCATTCCTGAAATAATACAGGCTTCAAGTAATGAGGTTGGCAATGGGAAAGGACAAGAAGATTCAGGTGGAGAAATGGGCTCAAGAGAAAACTGATGATTCAAGAGAAGACTCAGTGTTCCTTGCTGTTAATCAAACTAGGAATCAGAATACAAGAACCAAAGAAAGACTGGAAATAAAAGCTGGAGACCAGGCTCAGGGCGGACTGTATTCTCTGGGTTGCCTGTAACCTCACTTCTACAATGCAGGGAGAAGTCAGAACCAGGTGAGCTACCAGAGGTCTGAGGCTTCGTGGAAAATCTACCTTCTCTTTCCAGGTCTGACGCTTAGAACAAGACACAGACATCAGTCCTAGAAAGATCTGAAAATAAAGGACGTTTTTCAATCAGGCAATAAGCTTTTACATTTTTCCTTCTAGGACATGAATCAATCACAGGGTTTCTCCTACCTGTGGGAAGGATTTGGGCCATATTGACTACAGTTAAGTATGTTGTTCTGATGAATTGAGGGCTTAGCAGAAACAGTTTCTGAAAAGTTCAAAGAAACAACACATATTTGTTAATTGGGTAATGTGTGGTAACTTTAAAAAAGAATTAGCATTTATTTTGTTTGATTTCAGCCAAATGAATATATATTTATCACAGAAAATTTGAAAAAGGCAATCACAATGAAGATTCAGTTCAGTTCAGTTCAGTTCAGTTTAGTTGCTCAGTTGTGTCCGACTCTTTGCAACCCCATGGACTGCAGAATGCCAGGCCTCCCTGTCCATCACCAACTCCCAGAGCTTGCTCAAACTCATGTCCATTGAGTCGATGATGTCATTCAACCATCTCATCCTCTGTCATCCCCATTTCCTCCTGTCTTCAATCTTTCCCACCATTAGGGTCTTTCCAATGAGTCAGTACTTTGCATCAGTTGGCCAAAGTATTGTAGCTTCAGCTTCAGCATCAGTCCTTCCAATGAATATTTAAGACTTATTTTATTTAGGTTTGACTGTTTAGATCTCCTTGCAGTCCAAGGGACTCTCAAGAGTCTTCTCCAACATCACAGTTCAAAAGCATCACTTCTTCAGTGTTCAGCTTTCTTTATAATCCAACTCTCACATCCATACATGACTACTGGAAAAACCATAGCTTTGACTAGATGGACATTTGTTGGCAAAGTAATGTCTCTGCTTTTTAATATGATGTATAGGTTGGTCATAGCTTTTCTTCCAAGGAGCAAGCGTCTTTTAATTTCATAGCTGCAGCAGTGATTTTGGAGCCCAAGAAAATGAAGTCTGTCACTGTTTCCATTGTTTCTCCATCTATTTGACATGAAGTGATGGGACCAGATGCCATGATCGTAGTTTTTTGAGTGTTGAGTTTTAAGCCAGCTTTTTCAGTGAAGATTAAATTACCAGTAATTCAAATACTCAGTGATGATCATGGTCAACATTGGAAGAATTCTCATAGCCAGTCATTGTGTGGCCTTCAAATTGTTAATGTGATTTAGGCATTCTGAAGACAAAAGGGAAATTCCACCATGGGTGAAACTGAGGAGCATTTTTTTTTTTTTTATCAAAGGTGGATGCTAGTAGGGTTTTGGTGATTGTTATTTGGTGATCACCAGATATTTCCCTAAGCACTTTATACTCAGAAATATTCCATGTTTTATGTACATGTGCATGTTTATACATGTAGTGTCATATTACAAGAAAGGTTTGGTAAATCTTTAGAATTTTTCCCTGATGAAATGGAGTTTTCCATGTCTCATGACTGTGAGCACATAGAAAACAAGGACTTTATTTTAATTCATCCTTTCCACAGTTCCTGACATGTGATGATCTGTAGAACTGAATTGACATACATCTGCATCATCTAAGATATTTCCATATGCTCTAGGGTGGAAAGGCTACCTTGCTGCAAAGGGCCACTATTAGTTTAACTGATCTATGTAATAGCTATCTGTAGCTGTGTAACAAATTACCCTGAAATTTAGAGGCTTAAAAGGACAAACATTTATCATCTCACATTTCTGTGAGGCAGGAATTTGGGGACAGCTTGGCTTGGTGATTCCAACCTAGTGTCTTTTGTTAATTGTAGTGAAGTTATTATCCAAGGCAGATGTTGCCAACCCCCACCCCATACCTCCACCAGAGGATTCTGATGTACACTGCAGATTGACTGTTCTAATATAGTATTCTTTTCTCAGCACTGTGATGCTTCCTTTTAACTACCCTTTTACAAATATTTTTGTTCAGAGTTCATTGAGAGATTCCTAGATACCTTCCCAACTTGGTCTCTACTTCCACACCACTTCTGATGGATGGATGAATGCCTGAACTGTTTTGTTTAGTAGAAAGAGTACCATAATTGATTAGCAAGGTCTGTCACAGCAGAGCCGGGCCAGTGCAGCCATCAGCATCAGCCCTACCTTAGCCTCTGGCTCTCTGGATAATTTGAGAATTAAACACACACACACACACACACACACCCCACAAATTTCTTTAAATTATGAAAGAGGCATGTAAATTGTCTTTGGTTTGCACTATTTTATATGGTGTTTGCAACCTTTGTAATTTTAGGAGAGATCTTATTTTGTATTAACCACACATATGGGCAGGAGTAAAACAAAGCAAAACAAAACAACAGAAAGAACTTACTGTTTGTTTTTTAAGCCAAGCTGCAGAAGGCTCCGTGTTGATGGAAGGCTCTGTATTTTTCTTTGGTAACTAGACCTGGAGGGCCCGGCTAGAATTTATTCCCTTCCCAGGACGCCCCCCGCCCCCCCGGGGACCTACTCCACACCCAAGAGGGCTCTGTGGTTACTTTTCATAAGCTGCCATAATTTTCAAAGCCCAAAGGGCTCATAATCAGATTTGGGAAAGCTGCTCTATTTGTAAGCGGCTGAGGCTGGCTTTCACGAGGTTGTTCCCTGAAGGGAGCGATGAGTGACAGCAAAGACATCCTTTTTTCCCCAGTTGGGGATAATCCTTTGTTTAGCAGGTCTTTATTGTTGCGGAGGAAGTTTACTTAGCTTCTGATCCCACTGGACTGATTCAGCTGCTACGCCATCCCCCCCGCCCCACGCAGCACCTCGGCAGACGGAGCTCCTGGGAAGGAGTGTGAGGAAAGGGGCAGTCTGCTTGGTGCACACTCAGGTTTTTAGGCAGATCTGTTTTTCTGCAGGCTTGTGGATTGCATCCTTCCACCTTCAACCTCAGTGATCACACAAAGGAAAACTGTTTCAGCTGGGGTTACAGCAGAATGCCTCTTCTTGCAAGGTCATCCTTGTCCTCCAGGGAAAGCACTCCAACTGCATGGCTGCCTTCTTTCTGCCTGCTTTGCCTCAAGAAACGCTGAAACATCAGAAATGTAGATTCCAAATCCCGCTCAGCTCCTTAATATTGATCAAGGGAGCTTTCAGCAAGGCTTCTTTTCCCATTTCCTTTGCTTTTCACAGTATGCCCTTACATAAGCTTCTTTGCGGACATTTTAAACTTTGAACCACACTGAATCTAATTGCTTAACTGTCACTTTAGTTCTTTGCTCTTAACCATTTCTTCCTCAGTTTCTAATGTCAGGTCTCTTGATTCTTCTTTTCATGAAAGAAGACAGTTCTATTAACCCATCATTAACATTTTATAAGGAAATAGTCCTATTAATTATAAGTAACATTTATTGAGTTTTTATACTGTTCTATCTTCAAAGAGTTTTCAATGTAGTAACTCTAATCTTTGCAACAACCCTGCATGGTCAACAGTATTGTAAACAGCAATTTCAAGTGAGGATGCTAAGACTCAGAGAGGTTAAGTGATTTGCCCAAGGTCATATGGAATGCTTCCCTTAACCAATTCCGCTTAACAGTTTACCCTAAATTATTCAAAGAATTTGACAGGAAGGATCTTACTTTTAGAAGGAGACTGGGGGATAGTAGATCAGTCCTTCAGAGAAGGCGATGGCACCCCACTCCAGTACTCTTGCCTGGAAAATCCCATGGATGGAGGAGCCTGGTGGGCTGCAGTCCATGGGGTCACGAAGAGTTGGACACGACTGAACGACTTCATTTTTACTTTTCACTTTCATGCATTGGAGAAGGAAATGGCAACCCACTCCAGTGTTCTTGCCTGGAGAATCCCAGGGACGGAGGAGCCTGATGGGCTGCCGTCTATAGGGTGACACAGAGTCAGACACGACTGAAGCGACTTAGCAGCAGCAGCATATCAGTCCTTGGTTGTGAAAGAAAGCTTTTTCATTGTGATGTTTATTGCTTGGCTGTACCATGTGGGGTTTGAATTCTTGAGCCTTGTTAAATACTAATTTCCAAACAGCTGAATTAACTGACTAGTGAAGAGTCACATATTTGCCAAAAAGGAAAACAATCTTCACCTCCACCTAGTGTGGGTTTCTTCAGCCAGATACAATTTCTCGTTTCACGGCTCAAGGGCTCAGAAAACATTTTTCCTTGATTAGAGTGGATTCTCCAAATTCCCTCCCACCTCCTCATTCTGGGCAGAGACCCCTTTCTTTAACTGAGCAGTTCAGTTCAGCTGACTTCTAAAGATGCTACCAAAGCTAGTTTCTTTGCATCTGTCTCTGGTGCACACTCTCTGACTGAGACAAATTAATTAATAACTGATGGATTTTTCAATTTTACCTGTGGGTTTTTAGAATTTTATATATTCAGCTCATCAATAAAATACAGGATTGATTTTTGTCTGACACTATTTCTAGACTTGAAGATTCTTTAATCTCAAGAGGACAAAATTAACCATATTCTAGTCGTCCCTGTAACTTTCTACAGGCAGTGATTGATGATTATTACCGTATGTTAACCTGTGTTCAGTTCTTTTGTTTTGGCCTTGAAGTCCAAGTGTGTCCCAGGCAGGAGTATGACTCACCTTCCCTTGGGGGAGGTATTTGACTGTCCTGGTCCCTCACTCACCTCGCAGATGTCTGTGAGATCACAGCCTCTGGGAATGAACTCCCCATGTATTGTAATTCTAGATGAGCCAAAGCTGTTACACACTTTATGTCACCATTCAACATATTTCTGATTACAGGAAGGAAGCCAGAGAGAATGAATAATAATTTCCTGTGGTGGTGGTGAATTTGGGATGCAGTCAACAGGTGTGGGAACATCTGTAGCTATCCAGCAGCACTGTTCTGAAGAGTGTTTTATAAAAGTAATTAATTCTGCTTCCATTGGATTTGACTATATTGATGGAAGAGAACTGCTAGATCCAAGGAATAAATTACTGAATGCAACTTATTGCTTTTGGTTAATTCTGTAGTTAGAAATCTCATTTCTTGAGAAGGACTTAATGAAATTAGAAATTTGCAATCCTCTTTTTTGGGGATCAGTTTCCTGGAAAAAATAAATAAATATACTTTTGAGAATCCTTGCTGAAGCTTAAGGAAGCAGTTTATTCTGTGAATTCTCTAGGTGACCAAAACATTGGAAAAGAGCACTGTATTTTTCCTAAAGACTGTGCATGGAGTAGGACATGATTTATAGTCAGTGTCACCAAGGACACAAACTTGAAGGCAGGAACAACCAACAAATCAATGAACTGTGTTTTGCTCTAACTTCTTTCTCTTGTTTAGAAAGAGCTCTTTGCTAAGATATTGTAAATAAAATATGCTTCCATACGGAACAGAAACAAAAATCATTTTCATTTGAGTAGTCAGTTTTCTTTCATCTT
The DNA here is from genome assembly GCA_006408695.1 of Aepyceros melampus. NCBI lineage: Eukaryota > Metazoa > Chordata > Mammalia > Artiodactyla > Bovidae > Aepyceros > Aepyceros melampus. The sequence continues at coordinate 290,319 of SJXQ01011678.1, forward strand.
TGTTTCCAGAATGAGCAGAACTTGTTTGAACCCTTTTCCACAAAGTTTTATGTGCAATATCTTGACCTAGTAAGGGATTATAAATGTGTGATTTGAATTCTATATCCAGAGTTGTACAAATGTTTGAATTTTGGTTTTAGCAGAGCATTCATCAGTCATGACGTTGTAATGTGGCTTCTCCCAGCATTTGTTGTCTTTGTTTTCTACCAAAATATAAATTCTGGCTTTTGAATTAGAACTTGATTTATCTCCAGAAAGTTACCAAAATAAACTCACTATTAGTGAGCTCATAGGAAAATATTGCCCAGGTGCTCTGGTAAGCAGGGGTCATGATCTTTTAGCCTTCTCTCCTACTTATCCTCTCCACAATCCTTGAGAAAGACTTCTCTAAATGAAGCTATTGCCTTTAAGTGTCCTTAGGAATTTGAACAGACTGAAACTGCCTGAAGCCATGGGGTTTACTGAAGGGCTTTAAAAAATTGACATTTCAAAGAGCAAGGGAGGGAACAGAGGAGGGAGACTTCCCTCAAATTGGCTCCTCAGTTTCTTAGTTAAAAAAACATGATAGATATTTATTTTAGGTTACTGATGCTCAGAAGATGGCTAGGCACTCTAGTGCAGATGCTACTAATTGTGTGTGTGATATAACCCTATTACCAGTTAAAAACATTTTATATATACAAAAGCATTTACCTCTCTATATGCATTGCATGTATTTATAATTTGTTTCATTCCCTATGATACCTCTATATGATGTACATTAAAACATACACAGCAAAATGCACAGCCCTTGAACTACAGGGACCCTTGTTTGTGGAGTGAAGGGGGCATTGAACTGGGAGCTGGTACACAAAGGTTTTGATTTATCTTTCTAAGCAACTCAAAGCTGCCACTTGAGTACTTTTGTATTCCATTTTGTCAAATAAACATGAAAAGGGTTGAATTTACTTTATTCTTTCTGAGTTTCTGGAAGCTGAGAAATATGACTGAGGTCTGGGGATACTGTAGAGGAGATTTTGGAAATTGGTGGGATTCAGATAGTTGGGGCCTTCCCAGATGGCGCTGTGGTAAAGAGCCCGCCAGCCAATGCAGGAGACAATAGAGATGTGGATTCGATCCCTGCGTTGGGAAGATCCCCCTGGAGAAGGGTATGGCAACCCACTCCAATATTTTTGCCTGGAGAATCCTGTGGAAAGAGAAGCCTGGTGGGCTATAGTCCATGGGGTCGCAGAGAGTCAGACAGGACAGAAGTGACTTAGCATGCACACAGATAGAGGGAAGGAGAGGATTCCTCACTGGGGTAGAGGCAGCTCTTGTAAAAGGCTGACTCAAGGATGAGGGTGGCAGGGTTGGGAAAGCATGTAGCAGAAAAGTTGGGGGCTGCTAAGAAATGTTTTGTGGTAAGCAGAGAATGGTGGGACAGATTTTGAAGCCCTCAGAGTGAAGCAGAGAAATTTAGCTTAATGCTCTAGATGAAAGTTTAAGTCACTTGAGTAATAAGATAATTGTAATTTTTTCTTGAACATTCATGTGATAATGGTATCTAGGATGAATTGAATGGGGAAATTAAGTCTGGAATTAACATTGTGGCCTGGAAGGATGGTACATATGTTCATTTATGCATTTAGTCAATCAAGATTTCAGTCACTGATCATATAATTGTGGCCTGTTTAATATATGTTAGGGTAGTAAGCACAAAAGACTCATGGTCTTTGTGTTCATGGAGCTTTTAGAATCTGTTGAGGGAATGCAAACTAAACAAAAATTGATATTGATACTTAATTAAAAAGTGTGATAAACACTAGAAACATGAAAAGATTGCTCATAACAATAAGAATAAATTTGCTATGATTCATGGGAAGAGAAACAATACATTTAACAGAGATAGCAAAGGAATAATAATGTGGTTTGGAGGTAGAATAAGGAAGATTGACAGGAACTGGAAAAGTCAAAGATGACTCCAAGTACCTAGAATGGAGGAAACTGTTCAGCCACACACCTCACATTATGGATTTTGATGGCTGTGTCATCTAGTGTCACTTGCCATGCTCTTCTAGCCCCAGTATTTCTTGTGAACTATCAGTTTATATGGAGGGTTGATTAGATTCAGTTTCAGTTTTTCAGCTAGAATATATCTTAGATGAGGCCCTGTCATTCCTGTCTTCTCACCTCAGAAGGTCACTACTCTTGTGATGGCTGTTCTTCTTGGTGATGTTAATTTTGATCAGTCTCCTTATTGATCTTTAATCTAATGGTTTTAGCAAGCTCTAATGATCATTGAGGGCTGTCAAATGGGGCTTCCTTCCTTGGTGGCTCAATGGTGAAATATCTGCCTGCCAATGCAGGAGACATAGATTTGATCCCTGATCTGGGAAGTTCCCACGTGTGGCAGAGCAAGTAGGTGTGTGCACTACAACAATTGATCCTGTGCTCTAGAGCCTGGGTGCACAGGCTCTGAAGCTTGGGTGCTGAAGAGCCCGAGCTTGGCAACAAGAGAAGCCGTTGCCACGGGCTGCGCACCACAGCTAGATAGTAACTCTCGCTCACTGCACTTAGAGAAAAGCCCATGCAGCAACCAAGACTCAGCACAGCCATAAATAAATAAATAAATAAATAAATAAAATTTTCAAAAGAGCTGTCAAATGGTGATTTTATGATTCTCTGATTCCTTGTGTGTTTATTACCCTCATCAACTATTTGGTTGTCCTGAAGAAAAGATTGAGCAAGAAGGATAGAATGAATGCTTGATCATTTTTCTTTATTTATCAGTTTTTAGAATAAAGAATCAGTTCCCTAGCATCTAAGAAAATAAGGAAATGGTAACCCACTCCAGTGTTCTTGCCTGGAGAATCCCATGGGCAGAGGAGCCTGGTGGGCTACAGTCCATGGGGTCGCAAGAGTCAGACATGACCGACTTCCACTCCCTAGCATCATCCAGAATTGAACAATATTTACTGTTTAGTATTTTTAGTGTCATGTTGAATTTCTCAGTTTTTAACATAATTGGTATGTTTCAATCCATTGCAGCTGTAAGGAAAGAGAAACTTTTCCTTCTATCCTTTTAGATGTAGCATCTGGGGACCATGAATTAAACAGATAAAATACAGATAACGGAAGAAAAGGTTTCTTTTGTATGCACATTGGGGCCTTAAAGTGAAGGTAGTGAAGTTGCAAAGAGGAAATTAGACCTTTATGCTTACAACTGTTTTAACAAAGGGCAATAAATTTGTGGGGAAGTGACAAGACAAAGGAAAAGGGGCTTGGGCTCATAAAGGTGGTAAATTGTGCAAAGGCAAATATATAAGAAAAATTAATGGAAGGTAAGGGTCATTTTAGTAGGGCTTGTTTGTGCTGTCTCATCTTGGTATCACACCCAACTCCAGTGATAAATGTTATTTTTCCCTTCCTTGTATAAGAGAAGGGAACGCTATCACAAAGGGAATCTTTAGTCCTCACTTTAGGCAGATGGGAGAGAGCAAAGAACTTTTTTCTATATCTGGTATTTCCCAATTGCCTTCAGCTCAAAATAATTCTCATGCTAAAGTGACATGTTTTGGGGGTGTTGTACACTGAACTCCTTCACATTTCTATTCTTTTGGATGCTCAAATTATTTCATCTTTGGCTAGTAGGAGTTTGTTCTTGTCTCTTTTGAAATAACCCAGTGGTCTTAATAGCTTGCTGGATCTCTGGCTTAACAGAGGTTCTAGGTTCCTCTCATACATTCCTTGTGTCAGACTCAGGATGAGTCATTTCTCCAAGGATCACTGGTTCCTATTAGAGGCACATGGTATTTGGAAACCAAAATCTGGGCACAGCAAATATATGTAATTGAATGCAATGCCATCATTTGGATAATTTAGATCAGGGCAAACAAAAAAAAATATCTTTAAAGAAATTATATATATATATATATAATCTTATAAACCAAATAGTACTTTGGCATAGTGAACTTCCTTTGCAGACTGTCTAATAAAGCTAATGCAATATGACTATAAAGTTTGTTGTAAAGCCCACATAAAAACGTCTTATTAATTTGTGACTACCCTGTGTGTGTTGGAAACTTTTCTCAAGGGTAGCAGTGACGAATGATTTTCTACAAAATAATCTTTATTAAAACTTATGAGCCCTGTATGATCTGAATGTTTGTGTCCACCTCTCTCTACCATTAAAAATTTATATGTTGAAAACTTAATGCCCAAGATGATGGTATTGGGAAGTGGGATCTTTGGGAGGTGATTAGGTCATGAAGGTGGAGCCCTCATAAATGTCATCAGTGCCCTTATGAGAGAGACCCCAGAGAGCTAGCTCACTCTTTCCATCATGGAGGACATAGTGAGACGTAAGCAGTCTGCAAGCTGGAAGAGGACTTCACCAGAACCTGACTGTGCTGGCAGCCTAATCTTGGAATTCAAGCCTCCAGACTGTGAGAAATATATTTCTGTTCATAAGCCACCCAGTCTGTGGTATTTTGCTATAGCAGTCCAAACAGACTTCAGCAAGCCCTAAATGACCTCACGTGCCATTGTAAATTATGAGATAATATACCAAATGTTTGACCAGATGAAAAGCAGGAATTATGGATTACTGATATTAAGAAGAGGTGGCAAGAATACACAGAAGAACTTGACAAAAAAGATCTTCATAACCAAGGTAATCACAATGGTGTGATCACTCACCTAGAGCCAGACATCCTGGAATATGAAGTCAAGTGGGCCTTAGAAAGCATCACTACAAACAAAGCTAGTGGAGGTGATAGAATTCCAGTTGAGCTATTTCAAATCCTAAAAGATAATTCTGTCAAAGTGCTGCACTCATTATGCCAGCAAATTTGGAAAACTCAGTGGTAGCCACAGGACTGGAAAACGTCAGTTTTCATTCCAATTCCAAAGAAATGCAATGCCAAAGAATGCTCAAACTACTGCACAATTTCACTCATCTTACATGCTAGTAAAGTATTGCTCAAAATTCTCCAAGCCAGGCTTCAGCAATACATGAACTGTGAACCTCCAGATGTACAAGCTGGTTTTAGAAAAGGCAGAGGAACCAGAGATCAAATTGCCAACATCTGCTGGATCATGGAAAAAGCAAGAGAGTTCCAGAAAAATATTTATTTCTGCTTTATTGACTATGCCAAAGCCTTTGACTGTGTGGTCACAATAAACTGTAGAAAATTCTGAAAGAGATGGGAATACCAGACCACCTAACCTGCCTCTTGAGAAACCTGTATGCAGGTCAGGAAGCAACAGTTAGAACTGGACATGGAACAACAGACTGGTTCCAAATAGGAAAAGAAGTACGTCAAGGCTGTATCTTGTCACCCTGCTTATTTAACTTCTATGCAGAGTACATCATGAGAAACGCTGGGCTGGAAGAAGCTGGAATCAAGATTGCCAGGAGAAATATCAATAACCTCAGATATGCAGATGACACCACCCTTATGGCAGAAATTGAAGAGGAATTAAAAAGCCTCTTGTTGAAAGTGAAAGAGGAGAGTGAAAAAGTTGGCTTTTAAAACTCAACATTGAGAAAACTAAGATCATGGCATCAGGTCCCATCACTTCATGGGAAATAGATGGGGAAATAATGGAAACAGTGGCTGACTTTATTATTTTGGGCTCCAAAATCACTGCAGTTGGTGATTGCAGCCATGAAATTAAAAGACACTTACTCCTTGGAAGAAAAGTTATGACTAACCTAGATAGCATATTCAAAAACAGAGACATTACTTTGCCGACTAAGGTCCGTCTAGTCAAGGGTATGATTTTTCCAGTAGTCATGTATGGATGTGAGAGTTGGACTGTGAAGAAGGCTGAGCGCCAAAGAATCGATGCTTTTGAACTGTGGTGTTGGAGAAGACTCTTGAGAGTCCCTTGGACTGCAAGGAGATCCAACCAGTCCATCCTAAAGGAGATCAGTCCTGAGTGTTCATTGGAAGGACTGATGCTAAAGCTGAAACTCCAGTACTTTAGCCACCTCATGCGAAGAGTTGACTCATTGGAAAACACCCTGATGCTGGGAGGGGCTGAGGGCAGGAGGAGAAGGGGATGACAGAGGATGAGATAGCTGGATGGCATCACCGACTTGATGGACATAAGTTTGAGTAAACTCCGGGAGTTGGTGATGGACAGGGAGGCCTGGCGTGCTTTGATTCTTGGTATCGCAAAGAGTAGGACCAACTGAGCAACTGAACTGAACTGATATTTTTTTCATCCTTTCAAAATATTTCCTAATGATATTATAAAGGTTTTATTTTTCAGTTAAAAAATCACACAATTATAGAAACTGTAAAGGAAGAGAACACTCTCAAGTATTAGAAGAATGAGAGCTGTTGAGTCCATTAAGAGGAGTGTCATCTTGTGCCAAGAAAGGCGAATAGACTAGAGATTTTTAAGAGGATTTGACTCTATGCAATTCTGGTTGCTGACTAACTGATCTTTGTGTCTGATCTTGGAGAAGCTGGAAGGAAAGGAAGGTGGAAGAGGGGGGAGAATAAAAGCCAGCTGGGGGCATGCGTGGGAGCTAGAAACCTCAAGAATGGACTAGAACCTTTATCAGTTTCTCATCACTTTCAACTTCAGTGATGGTGTGATCTTGAGCAAAGCATGCACTTGGCAGGAGTTGGAGAACGTTGAGGAAAATCTGGGGATGGTGGAACAGTAGAGGCCTGGCTGCTTCCTGGTGTCAGTGATGTGAGCTTAAGTAATTTGGGACCCCTCAACTGACATTTAAGTATAGTAATTATGTGGTTGTTGCTTCACTTTCATCTTTCAAAATTCAAAATGTCCTTCATGGTCCATCTTCGTTGATTCTGCTTTGTCTTCGTCATATGGGTGTGATGTCACATTTCTTTCTTGCTATTATTTCAATTAGACATTACAGCTGTATCTCTGTCTCCACCAAGTATTAAATATTATTCCTTTATTATCTCATTACAGCAACAAAGTTGTGTAACAAAGTCTTTCCTGTAGAGTCACCATTTTGTTATGAGTGGGAGAGACCTCGAAGTAGTAAATTATAGTTTTAGCAAAAACATATTTTTCCACCAGAGTTAAGATACATGATTGCAACATTCTCTAGAATGAATAAAAACCCAAACAGAAATTGCCTGTGCCAAAGTACCAGAAAACGGATCTGCCTGTGAGATGAGGAAATCGGCAGATGTAGTTTATTGCTGCAGCTTAATGATATGTAAGAACACTTACATTATTGTTTCATAAAGACTATTCAGATTTCAAACATTCTTTCAAGCTTTGTAGTTAAGTATAGCAACAATTGGGCTTCTCTGGTAGCCCAGCTGGTAAAGAATCTGCCTGCACTGTGGGAGACCTGGGTTAGATCCCCGGGTTGGGAAGATCCATTGGGGAAGGCATGACAACAGACTATAGTGTTCTTGCCTGGAGAACCCCCGTGGACAGAGGAGCCGGGCGGGCTGCAGTCCATGGGGTTGCAAAGAGTCAGACATGACTGAGCGATGAACACTTTCACTTCATAGCAACACTTAAAGTAATCTAACTAGGAACTTATAATACTCCTTAATTCACATCTCAGTGGTGGCTTTTGCAGAAGAAATCTGACTTCTCTCAAAGGAGGTTCCAAGTCCATCGAAAGGCGACCTCTATTCATTGGTTCACTTTTAATTCTTAATCTCCTCTCTGGCAGTAATTTCCACTCTGTTGAAAGTTGACTTCTATTCTGCCCTAACTAGCTCTGTGATCATACTTACAGGGCCCAGAGCCCCACCTGCCACATCGTGAAATGACAGGGTTGGACATGGATGATTCCTAATGCTCCTAATGGATTTAACGATATGTGTGACTATGACGGATTAAATCACCACTCTCCTGTAACCATCAGGTTTCTCTCTTCAAACTGCCAGAAGACAAATTTGTGGTCCCATGTGACATGTAATTAGTACTAAGCTTATTTCTGGCTTCATTTAATACATACTTTCGTTTTCTCATTATTCTTTCTCTTATCCAGTCTTATTTCATGGTTACATTGTACTTTATATTATCTTCACAAACTATCTTAACTATACTTTGGAAAATGGCAGGGTATAAACACCAAAACATTTATTCTTATTTCATGATATAGAAGCAGCAACATAGGATTATAATTAAGAAAATGACTTCCTAGCCATTGAGGTAGAAAAAGGATTTTCATTATTTGAGGGCTTTGGTTAATTGAGTTATGTGCTGCACTGTGGGGAAAACATTTAATATGCATACAACCACAAACACATCAAAGAGAGTTATGGGTTCTGCTTTATCTGACCCCTTTCTTAGCATAGGCCTTTGACTCTTGTTTGATTTCCCTACTTTCTCCAAAAAAATGCCAAGCTCATTCCCAACTTCAGATCTTTGCTTCTTGATCTTCTATTTCAGACTATCAACCCCTTTGGTGGTAGTGGTGTTAGTCTGTCAGTCATATCCAACTCTTTGTGACCCCATGGACTGTTGCCTGCCAGATTCTTCTGTCCATGTAATCCTCCATGCAAGAATACAGAGTGGGTTGCCATTTGTTTCTCCAGGGGACCTTCCTGACCCAGGGATTGAACCTGGGTGTCTCTGCATTTCAGGCAGATTCTTTATCGTTCAAGCCACTAGGGAAGCCCCATCAACTCTTTTCTTCCCCCACTAAATCTCGAGGCAAGATTTTCCATCCCTTACACATGCCTGTATTATCTGTCCTTCAAGATGCATTTCAAACCTTACCTCCTTCCCAGTGCATACTGGGTAGATCATGGAATTGAGAACTTCAGATTGTATCATCCTTGCTTTTTAAAAAGTACTGCTGTTGCTGCTTAGTTGCTTCAGTTGTGTCTGACTCCATGTGACCCCATGGACTGTAGCCCACCAGGCTCCTTTTTCCATGGGAATTCTCCAGGCAAGAATACTGGAGTGGGTTGTCATACCATCCTCCAGGGGATCTTCCCAACTCAGAGATTGAACCCAGGTCTCCTGCATTGCAGGTGGATTCTTTACCATAAGAGCCACCAGAAAAGCCAATATTTAGTAATAGGCTTGCAAAAGCAAAGCTTGATGTTGCTTTATTTCTGGATATGCTGTAATTTCTACACAAAGAGTTGGAGCCAAAAAATACCCCTTACTTGATCAATAGCTATAATGAAAACAATCTGAACAGAGCTCCAAGATTCTAAAAATATTTTGAAAGGGGGAAAAAATTGGAGCAGTCGATGATTTAGTGGTCATAGAGAATTCCAGGTGTTTTCAGTGAAATATGAACTCAGTCATTTACAAGTGGCTAATAGGTTTGCTTTGCTTCTCACCTAGGTTTCTGTGATTGGTAGATACAGCACCAAATGTGAGTGACTGATGCTGGTAATGTGCTTTGTGGCTTGAGGTGAAGTGGCATTCCTGAGCTCACGCATCTTTTATGACTTCTTCCAGCCCAGGCAGGTTGGACCCCAGGCAACATGACAATTACCTATTTACTTGCTGAGTTGCCTTGATTGGCTTAGTTCTGTGGGCAGAACCTGGGTCCATCATGTTCACCACTGTTTCCCCAGATAAGATCTATAGAACCAGTGCCTACATGTTACCCCAGAATTGAATTTTGAGTCACGAATTAAACATTTCCAGAGAAAAGAAGCTTCAACCCATCAGAAAGAGTTTTTATTTACCCATTAAACGGTTTTTGATATTTTTGTTGCCAGCCAGATAGTTGTGGGAAGTATTTTTTGAAACAGAAGTCAGGATCCATGCTTTTTATCAATTCAGTCTGATGTATGGGCCCATGTTTAGCATAAGGTGCTATCCCTCCAACAGTGTGAAGATTGAGACACATTATTCCCTTTATTTGGCTTGTTCAGCCACAAATTGTTCAAGGCCTCTTTGAAACCTAAATCATTAAAACATACTGAAATTTGAGGATTGATAGCTTATCTGGTATAAACATAGATTTTGCCACAGAGCAAATTACAGCATTTAAAATAGAAGAAATTCATGCTTAAGATGAGAATATTATTATAGCTTTGCTTTCAAGGAAAATATAGCTTTGTGTGTGTGTTTGTGCGTACTGTGACATCCTGGGTCAAATTTATTCAGACCTGTGCTGCTTTCTCAAAAAGGAAAATTATAGACTATTCATTACTAGAGCAGCAATATTTTATTAAAATAACCATATATTTACAGTTTCGAATCAAATTGCTTCCCAAAGATATTTGAAGCAACTCATATTTATTAATAACCGTGTATCAAGAGTCCCTTGGACTGCAAGGAGATCCAACCAGTCCATTCTAAGGAGATCAGCCCTGGATGTTCTTTGGAAGGAATGATGCTAAAGCTGAAACTTCAGTACTTTGGCCACCTCATGCGAAGAGTTGACTCATTGGAAAAGACTTTGATGCCAGGAGGGATTGGGGGCAGGAGGAGAAGGGGACGACAGAGGATGAGATGGCTGGATGGCATCACTGACTCGATGGACATGAGTCTGAGTGAACTCCAGGAGTTGGTGATGGACAGGGAGGCCTGGTGTGCTGGGATTCATGGGGTCGCAAAGACTCGGACATGACTGAGCGACTGAACTGAACTGATCAAGTTCTGATATAGTAAATACTTTGTGCCTGATACTGTCAACACATATTTATTTTTACATATACTTCTATTTATATATTTATATTTGTGCCTACATTCTATTATTAACCCATCTACAGATGAGGAAACTGAGGCAGAGAGTTGTTATCAACTACCCCAAGTTCACACACCTGATGTGGGACAAAGTCAGAATCCTTACCCAGGAAGTTCAGCTTCAGAACCCAGGCCAATGCCCACTGCCACTATGCTAAAATATTGACAATTCAATTGCTTCTATCTTCAGAGAAACTGTTCAGCTCAGATATCATCTCATGGGATCTTTGGTTGCTCACTTCTGCGCTTTGATGAAATAGGTGTCTGCCACATTTATCTCTGCAGCATTCCATCTTTAATTTTATTATATCATGTATCATCCTATATAATGATCATTCATGTCTTATTTGACTTTCCATATGGACTCTGTATTACTTGAGGACTGTGTTTGATTTACTATTCACTCTCTGGCACAGATCCTGACTTGTACCATGAACTAACTTTTCAAATATTTGTTGGAAAGAACAAATGAATGAGCAAATGAATGAATATTTCTGACCCTGTATCTTTAGCTGTGCTTTTCATGGCAGCCTTGCCTGCTCTCTCCTACAACACATTTAGTAAGAGCTTGACAAAGCATGGTGATGCATGCTCAGGTGCCAGAATTCAAGACTAAGCCTCCAGTGGATAACTAATGTTTCAGAATCACTGCCAGAGGGGGGAAAATGTGTTATATTCGAAAGGAGAAACCCTGTTGTGCAAACAGTATGTCTATGTAAGTTTCAAAGGGGTGACTGCAAGCTTTTTTTGACAAAGACAATAAGATGTGTTCAGTAACTCCAAGGAATTTGTTATTTACAAGCGTGTTCCTGACATTTTGACTGTCAGACATTTTTCTCAAATGAAATGCCAAGAATGTGCCTGAGAGCAACAACTGCCTTTCACTTAGAGGCCCATCTCTCTGCTGCTGATGAGGTGTGCTCTCCCCACCACCTGAAGGTGCACCCTCCATGCCCTTCACACTCTAGCCGAGAGGACACTGGCCATCCTTTCTTTGGTTATCTTGGCAACACACACCAGCCTTTGGGAGTTCAGGCTACACTCAGTCATTTCTTCAAATAATGCTGGCTAAGTTATCCTAATGGGCTTCCCTGATAGCTCAGCTGGTAAAGACACTGGTTCGATTCCTGGATTGGAAAGATCCCCTGGAGAAGGGATAGGTTACCCACTCTAGGATTTATGGGCTTCCCTGGTAGCCCAGCTGGTAAAGAATCCACCTGCAATGCGAGAGACCTGGGTTGGATCCCTGGGTTGGGAAGATCCCCTGGAGGACGGCAAGACAATCCACTCCAGTATTCTTGCCTGGAGAATCCCCATGGACAGAGGAGGCTGCTGGGCTATAGTTCATGGGGTTGCAAAGAGTTGGACACAACAGAGAGACTAAGCACAAGCTATCCTAGTAAAGGAGTAATGTAGTCCCTCAACACCTGAATAATGTTACTTTTAAAATTCATTATCAGTTAGCTTGGACTGATATGCTCCCTTTCATGGATATGTTTCCATGAATTACTTATAGTGAATATAGATGTTTTTACTATTATTGTCTTTTAACTGTCCTATTATCTTTATAAGTGCCTGATCCACTACCTATACTGTATGTTTGCCTTTACCAATGAGATTTTTCTCTTTATGATTTTCTTATTTCTTGTTTTGGTCTTTCTATGTAGATAAGTCCCTTTACTATTTCTTACTGATGATTCACACTTGGTGACACTGAACTCTTTCAGCTTTTGCCTGTCTGTGAGATTTTTGACCTCCTCATCAAACCTGGACAAAAGTCTTGCTGAGTAGAGTAGTCCTGATTGTATGTTTTTCCTTCTCATCAGTTTAAATAGTTTGTGCTACTCTCCTCTGGCCTATAGAGTTTCTGATGAAAAGTCACGTAGTCTTATGGGAATTCCTTTGTACATGACTAGTTTCTTTTCTCTTGCTGCTTTTAAGACTCTTTATCTCATCTAAATCCCACTTATTTTGATTGTAAACATCCTACTGGTATGAAGTGTAGTCTCATTGTGGTTTTGATTTTGCCTTTCCTTAATAGCTAATGATGGTGAGTATATTTTCATGTACATGTTTGTCATTTGTGCATTTTCTTTGAAGAAATGTGTATTCAAGTCCTTCGTCCATTTTAAATTTGAATTGTCTTTTTGTTGTTGAGTTAACAGAGTTTATTTTATATTCTGGATATATATAATACCTATATGGACCCTTACCGGCCTCATAGAAGGAGCTAGAAAATGTTCCCTCCCTTTCTAGTTTTGGAAGTGTTTTAGAAGGATTGGTATTAATAATTCTTCTTTAAATGTCCATCTTTGTTTTTATAAGTAAGGTGTTATTAGAATAGAGCTGCATTCATTTGTTTTCATATCAGTTCTGGCTGCTTTTGTATGACTATCAGGGGCAGGGTTGAATAATTGCAACAGAACTGTATGACCTATAAGTCAAAAATAATTGCTATCTATTTCTCTTCAAATAATTTTGCTGACCCCTAGTTTAGACCATAAATCTTGTTTCTTGCTGAGTGAACAGGAAAACTGAGAAATTTACCTTTTTGAAGTAAAATGTTCTTTATAACTTTAAAAATTCACTAGGCCATTTAATCATGCCAGTACTGTTTAGAGGTATGTTTCTATGTTTTGGAGAATAAAATGAGAAAGAGTCATAACTTATCATTGTGAAAATCATTCTGGGTATTTTTGACAGTAGAGAAAACTGAAGCAAATTCGAGAGTGAGAAAGTTTCTGAGAGTTGTGCAACTAGGAGTGGGAGGGTCAAGGATAAGGATCCCTTCTCACTTAACTAGGGGAGATGTGGGGAAGTCCAGATGTGTAGGGGAAAATGGTGTGTTCAATTTTTAATCGGCTGAGTTTGAGGTAGATTTTGAATGTCTAAACAGAGATGGCATGAAAAGGAAACATATCACCTCTAAAAAGTGGCCCTCTTTGCCTCTAAATAATTAATATACCAAGGCAGACTCTCAGATCCCACTTACCTAGAGAGGCATTTGCTTCCTAATTGGAAACACTTCTAAAGAGTTTGGATGCAGCTGACATTCCCCTCCCCTTGACTTGGAACCTTAATCCTGTCTCCCGGGGCCTCTTCTGTCAGCTCCCAGAGTTTTCTGCTTGGTTTCCCTTTGGAGGCATATCCAGCCCGCCCACAAATAGCATTTCCAGTGGCCTGTTGTGTTTTCAAGTTTGAGGTGCCTAAGCAGATTATGTGTTCACTAATTCTCACTAAATGCATGATTACATTTACTCAATTTCCATGATTTGCATTATTCTGAAAAAAACTTGCAATGTTTTTTGCAAATTATTTTTTGCATTAAAAAAATAATGTGGGGGCAAGGGTTAAATCAAAATAAAGAACTCAAGAATGAAGAAGGAGTGGTGGGAAGACTAGTTATTAGCATGAAATTCATGCTAATATTGATCTGAGAAGAAACAAACGGGGAAATTATGGTTTATGTAAATGCTTCAAATCCTGACAATATGAAAATTATAAAAAGCAACAAAAATTTGAAGGGATGCGGAGGCAAGAGGAGGTGAAAGAGGGTCCCCATCCAAACTCTTTAAATCAATCCAAACTGTTTAAAAATAAAATATGTATTTTAAACAGTCAGCAACCAATGGTGACTCTAAGCTGCTAATGACAACAATTTCTTTCTTAATCTTAGATGGCTAAGAATCATTTATGTAATTTCTGCAATTTCCTCTATGTCACTTTCTTTTTCCTTTGTTTAATATTAAAATGTTAGATTGGCTATTTTCTTAAATATTTATTTTTATTTATTTGTATACATTATATGATTTCATTCTAGTGAAATCATTTATCTTTATATCTATGCCTATTTGTCTATCAAACTTTTATTCTTTATTTTTTCCAGCCTTATAGAGATACAATTGACATAACATCCATTCTTTTATCTGTACGTTTTCTCAGAGAGATTCTGTAACAGTAATATTTCTAGACTCTTAACATTGCTTATTTCTGGTTGGTAGAATTTGTTTTCTTCTTTTAACTTTTCTATATTGCTAAACATTTTTTGCTTTTACTACAAATGTATTAATTAAGAAGATAAAGGTAGATGACACTTTTACATGAATTCAGTTTTTAAAGGTAAGCTATTTTTAAGATTATATTTAAAGTTCTTGAATCAGTTCAGTTGCTCAGTCATGTCCCCACTCTTTGTGACCCCATGGACTGCAGAATGCCAGGCTTCCCTGTCCAGCACCAACTCCTGGAGCTTGCTCAAGCTATGTCCATTGAGTTGGTGAAGCCATCCAACCATCTCATCCTCTGTTGTCCCCTTCTCCTCCTGCCTTCAATCTTTCCCAGCCATCAAGGTCTTTTCCAGTGAGTCAGTTCTTTGCATCAAGTGGCCAAAGTATTGGAGTTTCAGCTTCAACATCAGTCCTTCCAATGAATATTCAGGACTTGTTTCCTTCAGGGTTGACTGGTTTGATCTCCTTGCAGTCCAAGGGACTCTCAAGAGTCTTCTCCAATACTAAAGTTCGAAAGCATCAATTCTTTGATGATCAGCTTTCTTTATAGTCGAAGTCTCACATCCATACATGACACTGGAAAAATCAAGAAGTTCTTGAATATAATTAAGATATTGTCTTCATCATATAATGAAGATTGGTTTACTACTTCCCACTATTCATTTGAAAGGAAGATTTTGAAGATTCTTACATTTTTACAAACATTGCTGAATTCAAAACATTTAATCTTACAGGTTACACTTGTCTAACTAGAAGTGTGAACCTTTTTCTTAAGTTTCATAGTCTGTCTTTAATAACTGTATTGGATTTATATTTCTAATACAGAATCCCAGCCCAAATGGAGGAACATCACACCACTGGTTTTATTGGTCTTGGAGAACAATAAAGCCATTGAAAGTACTCAGAGAAACAGAAAAATCAGTGCATGTTTTATGTGATACCTGTGTCTGTTATAAAAGAAAGAAAACAAATTGGAAATTAAATATAAACTGTGTTGAGATAATAACTCTGGTTGAATTTCTAATAACTGGGAAATTTGTTTAGGCCAGACATGTGAGATTTAATATGTTACTTTATGACTAAGTTTACATTTGAATGGAAACAAATCATTTTAGAAAGGGAATGGAAGTTTTAATTAATGCACATTCAGCTTCTGTGGCAGAAGTTTTTTCTCTCTTTCTCCTCTTTGTATTGCTTTTCTTCTTTCCTTTTGTTTCTCTCCAACTGTCTTCCTCATCTTTCCTCCTTCCATTCTGCCACCAGCTTTCCTGTCTTCCATTCTTTCTCTCAATGCAGTTTATGGCATTATTTACTTAGGCCTCTCTTCCAGACCCTGACAGAGGCGAGCGATGCCCTAACACTCTGTGTCTACGGCAGGCTTCAGTGTGCTCTAACCCCAGTGTTTATGCTGCCTATTAAAGGCATCACTTTTTGGAAATATATAGGGAGTTAAATGATCTCTGACAGCTGTGAACTGCAGAAAAAAAAGGACTCCATTGTTCAAAGAGCTGCCTTTAATATTGAAAAGCCCTTGCTAAACATTGGAGTCTGAAGTATGGCAAATGTTAATTGGCCGTAAACTTAACAAGAGCTGGGTTTCCTCCCTTCCCTCAACCTTCCCCAGCTCAATTCCCCCCTGCCTGTTTCAAAGTTCTAGTTTCTTACATGACACTTCCATGTTTTTTTGCAAAGTCACCTAAATAGTGTCTAAGACTTTTGGAAATACTATTTTCTCATAACCTTTTTTCTTAGAAGCGAATAGGGTACAACTCAGACTAATTGAGGGAATAAAGCACAAGTCCTGAACCTTCAAATATCCAGTTTATGGATGTGTTTGTTACTCCCAAGGAGCTTCCCTGATACTCTGCATTTGTAAGCCATCAAACACCAGCTTCCTTCTTGAGCAATGGTGATTTTCAAAAGCAAACTTCATTCATCCTTGGGCATATTATGGAAAGGTAGCAAGGGTAATAAGAACAGTATAGGATCATTCAGACATTAAGAATAGAGAATCCTGGAATCCTCACGGTCTTCTTACATGGAATGTTTTCCTAATTTCTTCTATTATCCAAATATTTTGGGTCTTATTAGGCCCAACTCATACTTTTTCTGACTTCTTTAGCTGACAATGAGAGTTTTACCTTATGACCAATATTTGTAGTGCCTGTAATAATTACATACTGACATATTTTTTAGGGTATATTTCAGTTAGAATTTGGCTTTCATAGGACTGATGTTGAAGTTGAAACTCCAATACTTTGGCCACCTGATGGGAAGAACTGACTTATTTGAAAAGACCCTGATTCCAGGAAAGATTGAGGGCAGGAGGAGAAGGAAATGACACAAGATGAGATGGTTGGATGGCATCACCAACTCGATGGACATGAGTTTGGTTAAACTCCAGGAGTTGGTGATGGACAGGGAGGCCTGGTGTGCTACAGTCCATGGGGTCACAAAGAGTCAGACACAACTGAGTGACTGAACTGAATTGAACTATTTAAAAAAACTAGATTCATTAAAAGAGCTACTGAATATATAGGAATATTTTCCTTCTGTATATCAGTTTATGAATCTGACTTGTGTCATTCATAGCCATTATCTTTGGAATCTATACCATACAAGTTAGTGCCTAGTTATGTAATGTCCATAGCTTAAAACTCTGAATGGCCTAGTGGGCTGGGCACTGCCTGATACATATTCTTCATGCATTAGTTTGATTTTCTTTCCAAGATGATCAACTTCTTAAGGACTGAGACTATCACCATGATTTTATCATCTCCTCTCCCCAATACCCAATTTAGAGCTGAACATATTATACGTGCTCAGTGAACATTTTGAGTGATCAAAATGAATTCTTCTAAAGCTGAAAAAGAGCTTAGAAATAATCTACCACTCTCTCACTTAGTATTTATTTTCTTTATTTACTTTTGTCTCAAATTCTTTTATGGTTTTATGCAAAATCCAATTGTGTTTAGTTTTAATTACACAAAAAAATTACATTTTTAATCACAATAAAATCTTCTCAGTGTCTAGGTCTCATTTTATTAACATCCTCCTTGGTGAAGCTGTCCCTGATTTTTCTTGTGATTCTTTAGCTTGCCTTTCCAGGCCTCCATTATACATATATTATCTCTCCTTACTGGTTATATAATTTTATATGTTAACTGTTGGTCTCCTCACTAGACATCATAAAGTCCTCAAGGAAGTCATCATGTCATTGAATTTTCAAGCCAAACACTGACACTTACAACAAAATAGTTGGTCAAGCAATTATCAAAGAGTCTTGTCTCTGAGTCAGATGTAGTAGGAGAGGAGGGTGTTGGTGATGGAGTTTTGGGGGACTGCATCCTCAAACCAGAGTTCTTTCTATCCAGCTTAAGTTTCTCCTGTTTCCACATTGTGCTGATCTCTACAAAGAGTAGCAATATAGCTAATAAAAGAGATGACAGAATACACACACAAAAAAGCTTTCTTTTTTTCATACTACACAAGCAATATAAACTAATTGTAATAAATTTAAACAGTACTGCTAAGATGGCAGAGGAACAGGATGGGGAGGTCACTTTCTCCCCCACAAATTCATCAGAAGATCAACTGAACACTGAGCAAATTCCACAAAACAACTTCTGAATGCTGGCAGAGGACACCAGGCACCCAGAAAGGCAGCCCATTCTCTTCAAAAGGAGAGAGAAGAGATCCAGCTCCACCCACCAGAACACCGATGCAAGCTTTCCTAACAAGGAAACCTTGACAAGCCTCTCGTCCAACCCCACTCACAGGGAGGACCTCTAAAATAAAGAGGAACCACAAACTTCCAGCCTACAGAAAGGCCACCCCTCAAACAGCAATCTAAACAACATGAAAAGACAGAGAAATATTCAGCAGGTAAAGTGACATGATAAATGCCCATCAAACCAAACAAAAGAGGAGGAGATAGGGAGTCTATCTGAGAAAGAATTCAGAATAATGATAGTAAAAATGATCTAAAATCTTGAAAACAAAATGAAGTTACAGATAAATGGTCTGGAGACAAGGATTGAGAAGACGCAAGAAATGTTTAACAAGGACCTAGAAGAAATAAAAAAGAGTCAATCAATAATGCAATAATTGAGATCAAAAGCACTCTGGAGGGAACCAACAGTAGAATAACTGAGGCAGAAGATAGGATAAGTGAAGTGGAAGAGAGGATGGTGGAAATAAATGAAGCAGAGAGGAAAAAAGAATGAGGACAACCTCAGAGACTTCTGGGACAATGTTAAACACCCCAACATTCAAATCATAGGAGTCCCAGAAGAAAAAGACAAAAAGAAAGGCCATGAGAAGATACTTGAGGAGATAATAGTTGAAAATTTCCCTAAAATGGGGAAGGAAATAGCCACCCAAGTCCAAGAAACCCAGAAAGTCCCAAACAGGATAAACCCAAGGCAAAACACCCCAAGACACATATTAATCAAATTAATGAAAATCAAACACAAAGAACAAATATTAAAAGCAGCAAGGAAAAACCAACAAATAACACACAAGGGGATTCTCATAAGGATAACAGCTGATCTTTCAATAGAAACTCTTCAGGCCAGAAGGGAACGGCAGGACATACTTAAAGCGATGAAAGAGAAAAACCTACAGCCCAGATTACTGTACCCAGCAAGGATCTCATTCAGATATGAAGGAGAAATCAAAAGCTTTACAGACAAGCAAAAACAGAGAATTCAGCACCACCAAACCAGCTCTGCAACAAATGCTAAAGGATTTACTCTAGACAGGAAACATAGAAAAGGTGTATAAACTCAAACCCAAAACAACAAATAAATGGCAATGGGATCATACTTATCAATAATTACCTTAAATGTAAATGGGTTGAACTCCCCAACCAAAAGACAAAGACTGGCTGAATGGATACAAAACAAGACCCTTATATATGCTGTCTATAAAAGACCCACCTCAAAACAAGGGACACATACAGACTGAAAGTGAAGGGCTGGAAAAAGATATTTCACACAAATGGAGACCAAAAGAAATCAGGAGTAGCAATACTCATATTAGATAAAATAGAGTTTGACATAAAGGATATGAAAAGAGACAAAGACACTACATAATGATCAAAGGATCAGTCCAAGAAGAAGATATAAAATTATGTATGCACCCAACATAGGAACACTGCAATATGTAAGATAAATGCTTCCCTGGTGGCTCAGAGGTTAAAGCGTCTGCCTCCAATGCGGGAGACCGGGGTTCAATCCCTGGGTTGGGAAGATCCTCTGGAGAAGGAAATGGCAATCCACTCCAGTATTCTTGCCTGGAGAATCCCATGGACGAAGAAGCCTAGTGGTTATAGTCCACGGGGTCGCAAAGAGTCGGACACGACTGAGCGACTTCACCTTCACCACCTCATGAAAGGGGAAATTAACAATAACACAATAATAGTGGGAGACTTTAATACCCCACTCACACCTATGGATAAATCAACTAAACAGAAAATTAGCAAGGAAACAAAAACTTTAAATGATACAATGGACCAGTTAGACCTAATTGATATCTATAGGATACTTCACCCCAAAACAATGAATTTCACCTTTTTCTCAAGTGCACATGGAACATTCTCCAGGATAGATCACATCCTGGGCCATAAATGTAGCATTGGTAAATTCAAAAAAATTGAAATAATTTCAAGCATCTTTTCTGATCACAATATGGTAAGATTAGATGTCAACTGCAGGAAAGAAACTACTTAAAATACAAACATATGGAGGCTAAACAACACGCTTCTGAATAACTAACAAATCACAGAAGAAAGAAAAAAAAAAGAAATCAAAACATACATAGAAATGATGAAAATGAAAACACAACAACCCAAAACCTATGGGATTCAGTAAAAGTAGTGCTAAGGGGAAGGTTCATAGCCATACAAGCTTACCTAAAGAAACAAGAGAAAAACAAATAAATAACTTAACTCTATACCTAAAGCAACTAGAAAAGGAAGAAATGAAGAGCCCCAGGGTTAGTAGAAGGAAAGAAATCACAAAAATTAAGGCAGAAATAAATGAAAAAGAAATAAAGGAGACCATAGCAAAAATCAACAAAGGTAAAAGCTGGTTCTTTGAGAAGATAAATAAAGTAGACAAACCATTAGCCAGACTCATCAAGAAACAAAGGGAGAGAATCAAATCAACAAAATTAGAAATGAAAATGGAGAAATCACAACAGACAACACAGAAATACAAAGGATCATAAGAGACTATCAGCAACTATATGCCAATAAAATGGACAGCTTGGAAAAAATGGACAAATTCTTAGAAAAGTATAACTTTTCAAAACTGAAACAGGAAGAAATAGAAAATCTTAGACCCATCACAAGCAGGGAAATCGAAACAGTAATCAGAAATCTTCCAACAAATGAAAGCCCAGGACCAGACGGCTTCACAGCTGAATTCTACCAAAAATTTCGAGAAGAGCTAACACCTATCCTACTCAAACTCTTTCAGAAAACTGCAGAGGAAGGTAAACTTCCAAACTCATTCTATGAGGCCACCATCACTCTAATACAAAACCTGACAAAATGCCACACAAAAAGCTACAGGTCCATATCACTGATGAACATAGATGCAAAAATCCTTAAAATTCTAGCAAACAGAATCCAACAACATATTAAAACAATCATACATCATGACCAAGTGTGCTTTATCCCAGGGATGCAAGGATTCTTTAATATCCACAAATCAGTCAATGTGATACACCACATTAAGAAATTGAAAAATAAAAACCATATGATTATCTCAATAGATGTAGAAAAAGCCTTTGACAAAATTCAACATTCATTTATGATAAAAACCCTTCAGAAAGCAAGAATAGAGGAACATATCTCAACATAATAAAAGCCATATATGATAAACCCACAGCAAAGATTATCCTCAATGGTGAAAAATTGAAAGCATTTCCCCTAAAGCCAGGAACAAGACAAGGGTGCCCATTCTCACCACTACTATTCAACATTGTTTTGGAAGTTTTAGCTACAGCAATCAGAGAAGAAAAATAAAAGAAATCCAGATTGGAAAAGAAGAAATAAAAGTCTCACTGTTTGCAGATGACATGATCCTCTATAGAAAACTCTAAAGACTTCATCAGGAAATTACTAGAGCTAATCAATGAATGTAGTAAAGTTGCAGGATATAAAATTAACACACAGAAATCCCTTGCATTCCTATACAGTAGCAATGAGAAAACAGAAAGAGAAATTAAGGAAACAATTGCATTCACCATTGCAACAAAAAGAATAAAATACTTAGGAATAAATCTACCTAAAGAAACTAAAGACCTATATATAGAAAACTATTAAACACTGGTGAAAGAAATCAAAAAGGACACTAATAGATGGAGAAATATACCATGTTCATGGATCGGAAGAATCAATATTGTGAAAATGAGTATACTACACAAAGCAATCTATAGATTCAATGCAATCCCTATCAAACTACCAATGGTATTTTTCAGAGAACTGGAACAAATAATTTCACAATTTGTATCGAAATACAAAAAACCTCGAATAGCCAAAGCAATCTTGAGAAAGAAGAATGGAACTGGAGGAATCAACCTGCCTGACTTCAGGCTCTACTATAAAGCTACAGTCATCAAGACAGTATGATACTGGCACAAAGACAGAAATATAGATAAATGGAACAAAACAGAAAGCCCAGAGATAAATCCACGCACCTATGGACATCTTATCTTCGACAAAGGAGGCAAGAATATACAATACAGAAAAGACAATGTCTTTAACAAATAGTGTTTGGAAAACTGGTCAACCACTTGTAAAAAAAATGAAACTAGATCACTTTCTAACACCACACACAAAAATAAACTCAAAATGGATTAAAGTCTAAACATAAGACCAGAAACTATAAAACTCTTAGAGGAAAATATAGGCAAAACACTCTCCGACAGCAGGATCCTCTATGACACACCTCCCAGAGTAATGGAAATAAAAGCAAAAATAAGCAAATGGAACCTAATTAAACTTAAAAGCTTTTGCATGATGAAGGAAACTATAAGGTAAAAAGACAGCCTTCAGGAGAAAATAATAGCAAACGAGGCAACTGACAAAAAAATAATCTCAAAAATGTTCAAGCAGCTCCTTCAGCTCAACTCCAGAAATATAAATGACCCAATCAAAAAATGGGCCAAAGAACTAAACAGACATTTCTCCAAAGAAGACATACAGATGCCTAACAAACACATGAAAAGATGCTCAATATCACTCATTATCAGATAAATGCAAATCAAAACTACAATGTGGTACCATCTCATGCTGATCAGAATGACTGCTATCAAAAAGTCTGCAAACAATAAATGATGGAGAGGGTGCATAGAAAAGGGAGCGCTTTTACACTGCTGGTGGGAATGAAAACTAGTATAGCCACTATGGGAACAGTGTGGAGATTCCTTAAAAAACTGGAAATAGAACTACCATACAACCCAGCAATCCCACTGCTGGGCATACACACTGAGGAAACCAGAATTGAAAGAGTCAGGTATATCCCAATGTTCATTGCAGCACTGTTTACAATAGCAAGGACATGGAAGCAACCTAGATGTCCATCCACAGACAAATGGATAAGAAAGCTGTGGTACATATACACAATGGAATATTACTCAGCTATTAAAAAGAATACCTTTGAATCAGTTCTAATCAGGTGAATGAAGCTGGAGTCTGTTATACAGAGTGAAGTAAGGCAGAAAGAAAAACCCCAATATAGTATATTAATGTGTATATATGGAATTCAGGAAGATGGTAATGATGAGCCTATAGGTGAGACAGCAAAAGGGACACAGATATAAAGAACAGGCTTTTGGACTCTGTGGGAGAAGGCGAGAGTGGGATGATCTGAGGGAATAGCATTAAACATATATATTATCATATGTGAAATAGATTGCCAGTCCAGGTTCTATGCATGGGACAGGGTGCTCAGGGCTGGTGCACTGGGATGATCCTGAGTGATGGGATGGGGAAGGAGGTGGGAGAGGGTTTCAGGATGGGGAACACATGTATACCCATGGCTGATTAATGTCAATATATGGGAAAAACCACTACATTATTGTAAAGTAGCCTCCAATTAAAACAAATAAATTAATAAAAAAATTTAAACAGTACCAAAAAAAAAAAAAAAAGAAGAAGAAGTGCTTTTTTTCTTGCTCACTCCATTTCCAGTCACAGAAATAAATATTTTTAACAGCTTTGGGTGTATCATTCTAGAACTGTTTTGGAGTACTTATGCAAATCACCACAAACAAAAATGCATTTAAAAATTGAATTAACCATTATATTGTTCAGCAATCTACTTTTTTTGACTCTTGACACAGACATATTAACACATCTAGAAGGACCACATTAAATTTAATAGATCCATGGTTTGAAATGTTAGACAATTTGTTTTACCATTCTGCTTTTGATTAATATTTAGTTATTTGCTGTGGGGTCACAACGAGTTGGGCACACCTGAGCAATTAACACTCATCTGATGTAATTTTATGAGCAAATGCAATTTTTATCATAATATTTACCTTTTTCTATAATTTGCTATAGTGTTGGCAGAGGATATATTAGTACATACATCTTTATGTATACATGATAGAGAAGTTTCTATAGGATATGTTCTCAAAAGTGAAATAATGGAAATTAAGGAAGTGAACACTTAAAATTTTGATGAATATTGAAAAATTACTCTTCATGAAGGTCATATCAGTACTGCACAAGAGTGTCCACTTCTTTATACCAGCACTACCACTGAATAAACTCCACTTTTATAAGTTTTGCTTTACTTATAGACATTACACTTTGCATTTCTTTAATTATTAAACATCTTTCTGTATTTTAGTCCTTTGCATATGTTCTTCTCTGAATTGCCCATTTATAACCTCCCCTCCCTATTACTCTATGTATTTTTTAAAATGGATTTGGAGAGATTCTTTATATCTTAAATGTTTTTTATATATAAAATCTTTTTTTGTTTGTTTGCAAATATTTTCTTCTAGTTAATCACTTCCATTCAAAATTTTGTTTATATGTCTCTTGCCAAAGAAAAGTTCTAAATTTATATGTAGTCATTCCCGTCCAGCTCTTTATCATTTGGAAATGTGATATCATGCTTTATGAAATCATGGAAGAGACTCTGGCACCAGTGAAAGCTGAGGGATCCATGACAACTAACTGATATAGTCAAGCATCTGATCCTCTATGACAAGCATCTGAAACCTCTATGATGTTTTCTCATGCCATGTACTGGGGTGAATGCTGAGTAAGATACAGTCTCTGCCCTCAGAAAGCTTAGTCTATAGTGTGACATGAATGCTCAAAGTAATTTATAAACTAGAAGTTCAGTGCTACATTAGGAATAAGTACAGAGTGCAGCTAAGGGATGACATAGCAGGGCCTTTTGCAAAACCCTCTCTGGGGTGGCAGGGATGGAGTTAATAAGGAAGAATTCCTAAATGAGCTACATTCTCAGAGGGGCCCAGAAGGGTGAACTGGAGCTGGAGGGAAAGATGTTGATGGGCTGGTAGAGTGACTCCGTCAAATAAGCCTCAATTTATCACACTAGGAGACCCCAAGGCATTTCTCTCTCTCTTTTATTTATTTATTTATTTATTTTATTTTTAAAGACATTTTGAGCCTTGGAAACTCTTGGTATTTCAGGAAGCCCCAGGTGAAGCCACATGCTATTCTGCATTGACTCAGAGCCTGCCCAGTTATGATCAGACTTGGTTAATACTTCCCTCTTTTAGTTTCTGTTTCCTAATCTGTAAAATAGAGTTGGATATTAATAGCTGCTTCATACATTTTAGAGGATTCAATTATATAACAAATGCAAAACTCCTTCCACAGTACATGCTGTGTAGTAAGTGCTCAAAAAATTTTATTTCTCCATCTCTCCTAGAAGTTCACCTAAGTACAGGAAATTTTCTACTGGCCATCCAGACAACTCTTTGATAGGTAAAGGAATAAGCCACTGAAAAAGTGATCTCTAGGCTATCACTGATTGGTTATGATAAAAGTATTTGTAAATTTAAGAAATTGGGGTTCTGTCTTCACAAATATGAGATAGGCTGGTGTTAAGTATACCTCTAAAAAGTTAAAAAAAAATTTCTTCTCTACATGAAGTCAGCTTCTCCTCTTTCAGTTCAGTTCAGTTCAGTTCAGTTGCTCAGTCGTGTCTGACTCTTTGTGACCCCATGGACTACAGCACACTAGGCCTCCCTGTCCATCACCAACTCCCAGAGTTTACTCAAACTCTTGTCCATTGAGTCGGTGATGCCATCCAACCATCTCATCCTCATTCGTCCCCTTTTCCTCCTGCCCTCAATCTTTCCCAGCATCAGGGTGTTTTTCAGTGAGTCAGCTCTTTGCATCAGGTGGCCAAAGTATTGGAGTTTCAGCTTCAACATCAGTCCTTTCAATGAACACCCAGAACTGATCTCCTTTAGGATGGACTGGTTGGACTTCCTTGCAGTCCAAGGGACTCTCAAGAGTCTTCTCCAACACCACAGTTCAAAAGCATTAGTTCTTTGGCACTCAGCTTTCTTTATAGTCCAACTTTCATATCCATCCTTGACTACTGGAAAAACCATGACCTTGGCTAGATGGACCTTTGTTGGCAAAGTAATGTCTTTGCTTTTGAATATGCTGTCTTGGTTGGTCAGAACTTTCCTTCCAAGGAGTAAGCATCTTTTAATTTCATGACTGCAGTCATCATCTGCAGTGATTTTGGAGCCCCCCAAAATAAAGTCTTACACTGTTTCCACTGTTTCCCCATCTATTTGCCATGAAATGATGGGACCAGATGCCATGATCTTAGTTTTCTGATGTTGAGCTTTAAGCCAACTTTTTCACTCTCCTCTTTCACTTTAATCAAGAGCCTCTTTAGTTCTTCTTCACTTTCTGCCATAAGGGTGGTGTCATCTGCATATCTAGGTTATTGATATTTCTCTTGGCAATCTTGATTCCAGCTTGTGCTTTTTCCAGCCCAGCATTTCTCATGATGTACTCTGCATAGAAGTTAAATAAGCAGGGTGACAATATACAGCCTTGATGTACTCCTTTTCCTATTTGGAACCAGTCTGTTGTTCCATGTCCAGTTCTAACTGTTGCTTCCTGACTTGCATATAGGTTTCTTAAGAGGCAGGTCAGGTGGTCTGGTATTCCCATGTCTTTCAGAATTTTCCACAGTTTATTGTGATCCACACAGTCAAAGGCTTTGGCATAGTCAATAAAGCAGAAATAGATGTTTTTCTGGAACTCTTGCTTTTTCCATGATCCAGCAGATGTTGGCAATTTGATCTCTGGTTCCTCTGCCTTTTCTAAAACCATCTTGAACATCTGGAAGTTCACAGTTCATGTATTGTTGAAGCTTGGCTTGGAGAATTTTGAGCAGCATTCTTTGGCATTGCGTTTCTTTGGAAATGGAATGAAAACTGACCTTTTCCAGTCATGTGGCCACTGCTGAGTTTTCCAAATTTGCTGGCATATTGAGTGCAACACTTTTACACCATCATCTTTTAGGCTTTGAAATAGCTCAACTGGAATTCCATCACCTCCATTAGCTTTGATCATAGTGATGCTTCCTAAGGCCCACTTGACTCCACATTCCAGGATGCCTGACTCTAGGTGAGTGATCACACCATCATGATTATCTGGGACATGAAGATCTTTTTTGTATGGTTCTTGTGTGTATTCTTGTTGTCTCTTCTCAATATCTTCTGCTTTTGGCAGGGCTCTGTTTCTGTTGTCTGAAAAATATATGCAAGTTCTTCCAGAGACTTTGATAGATTTCTCTTTCTCCCCACAGCTTCCTCCCCCTCCCCATCTTTCTCTCTATGGGAGTGTACACATTCTTACGTGCAGGTGTACATTTGGCAATTGTGGCAGGATGACTTACTGAAAAATTAATGTGATTTTTTTTCTATTTTTTGCCTTCTGGAATTTAAAGGAAATAATGGTGGGCTCTCCCTTCTTGTTTTAGAGATTCTACAGAACCCTAAATAAATAATATTGCTTGTAAGCAATCTCTTTTTGTGTTTTATGAGAAATAAAGTTCACTGAAGATGCTTTCTGAAGTGTTTCAGGGAGAAGGGCAGGGGAGCAAGAATAGGAAGAGCAGAAAAGAGGGACAATTTCTAAATCAGAAACGTGGTCAGAGATGACGATTTCTCAGCAGGTTTCTCAAGTGTTAGCACCTGGTATACATGGTGAAATGTCCAAGCAAGACCTTAGCTGGCAAAAGCCTTTGTGTAGCTATTGGGGCGGGCAAGAACCCTAGCTTCAGAATCTCTGTGATCTCTGTTACTCCTTGGAAAAGAAAAGTCTGCCCACCATAGGGAGGCCTCAGGGATCAGAACAGTGTGAAGATTGAAGCAAGGACCAAGGAGTTATGACAGTCTGAAAACATGTCCTGCTGTAGATTCTACCTTCCAAAGGTGGTCTGAACAATATCTCCAACCCTACCTGCTCTTCTCAAGTGTGGTCCTGTCCCTAGCTGCCACCGTCCATTAAGAGGAGGGGTCTTCTCTCTCTCCTCTTGAATCTGGCCTGACCTAGAGATTTGCATGTAACCAGAAATCCTGTAGCTTCTGTTCTGGTTCTCCAGACACCCTTTACAGGGAAGCTCCACCTCAGAATTTAACCCAGGTCCTGAACATGCAGATGAGGAAACCTCTAGAGGATTCTAGACCCCAACCATTCAAATCTTCCCATCAGACTCCACAATCACCGTGGGGGCAGAGACAAGTATACCCTTGGCCTTGACTGATTTCTCAACAATGGAATTTATAAGTATGACAAAAAGTTATTTTTTTATGCCACCAAGCATTATTTTATGCCACTAATAAAAAAAAAGCTTCATTGAGGTACAATTTATAAACAATAAAATCCACCTATTTAAAGCAAACAGTTTAATGGGTTTTAGTAAAACAAAAAATTGTCACCACAATTTTAAGACAAGCTCATCACCCAGAAAGTCCATTGTGCTTTCTGAAGTCAATTTTCACTCCTAACTCTAACCCTGGGCAACTTTAGATCTGTTTTTTTACTCTGTAAGTTCCTCTTTATCTAGAAATTTCATATAAATGAAATCATATAATGTCTTTTGTATCTTACATTGCTACATTTTAGGATAGTTTTTTTATGTAGCAATAGATGACTAGAACAATTCCCCTCCCCTTTTCTAGGTATTGCATGAACTCTTTGGAAAATTGTACTCCAAAGGAGGGAAAGGGCACCCCAATAATGGTTGAGGTTGACTGTCCCTTTAGGCTAATTTAATTGATTTAAAAAAAATTGGCATGTGATTGTTCCTGTCTGTCTACTGGTAGACTAACATTCATTCATAATATGATGATGTCAAATGTCTGATATATTTCTAGAGAAAAATCTAAGAGCTCCTTATAGTTCCATGACATTAAAGTAGCCAAAGAATATAGTTAGCAGACTAGCTGCTGTTTTCCCCACCTCATGAGCTGCCTATACATAGAAAATGCAACAATTATTATTTGCCATTTTTCTTATGCCACTGAAGATCTGTTGCTTCATTTATCTGTTTCAGGGTTGTACATGGTAATGAAAGTCACTGTAACAAGTGGGAAGAGAAGCTCTTGTGCTTCCATTATTTTCAGTCAGTTCTGGACTTAAAATTACTTAGTGGCCTGAGGATCTTATATTTTTATTCTTTGCCAATCCAAATATCAAGACATCTAAAAGGATGGATTGGATAGACAAATGAGCTGCCATTGAGATGTTCCTTATTTATAGGATGCTGATGATAAACATCATGAAGATAAAATCTATGGGAAAAGGAATGAAGAGAGATAGAGATAAAGTCAGAAGAACATCCAAGAAACCTAGAGGCAAAGATAGGAAAGATCAATAAAAGACATTCAATCTGTGCTCACCTCCAGTTGGCATGCATGGACTCTAGCATACACAAGAAAATGCACAGGTAAATGGAGTTCTTCCCAAAACTTCCAAGGAGGGTACCCATGCCTCCCTTAGTAACTCATTGCTATTTAAAAACAATAAAGGAAGAATATTATTGACTCAGGCTATGTTCTTTGTTTAATGGAACCCTCATTTCTCAAACTACTTTGAGTAATTTTGTTGGTTTTTCTCAGATACTTTAGTGCTGCCTCATTGAAATTAATGTTTTCTTTTTAAGTTCTAGATCTCCGCAGAAGATGCCATTTATGCAGTTATTTGTTACTGGGGAGGAGGACACCTAAGCTCAGTTATAGAATATGTGGACTGGATTATGATAGATCAAGGAATCCAGGATAGTCCCATTGAAAGTGAGGGCAATTATGAATTATTATAACATTAAGTGAGTTTTCAGATGGATAGAGGATTGTGTGCTCTGTGTGCTCAGTCACTCAGTCATTTCTGACTCTTTGTGACCCTATGGACTGTAAAAAATTCATGGGATGTTTTCAGGCAAGAATACTGGAGTGGGTTGCTATTTTCTCCTCCAGATCTTTCTGACCCGGGATTGAACCCAGGTCTCCTGTGTCTCCTGAACTACAGGTGGATTCTTTACCCTGAGCTACCAAGAAATCCCAGGTAGAGGATT
The DNA here is from genome assembly GCA_006408695.1 of Aepyceros melampus. Lineage (NCBI taxonomy): Eukaryota > Metazoa > Chordata > Mammalia > Artiodactyla > Bovidae > Aepyceros > Aepyceros melampus. Next base: position 320,578 of record SJXQ01011678.1, read on the forward strand.
ATATGTGTATTATTCTCTCTTTGGAAAAATCAACTCAAAAGGAGGTTAAAGATTTTTGTAGAGTCTTTGTCCTCTAACTCTTGTCTTTGTTGTTGTTAAGCTTCATTGAGGTATAATAGAATTGGTATGCAAAATTGACACATATTATATACATTTTGATGAATTTGGACATATGTATATACCCATGATACCATCACTATGATCAAGGTACTATATATACCTATGAATTCTTAAAATGTCCTTGCATTCTTTTGTGTGTGTGTGTGTTAAGAAGGTTTACATCAGATCTATCCTTTGAAAAATTATACAATGCCATATTGTTCACTCTAGGTACTATGCTTTAAAGATCTCTAGAATTCATTCATCTTGTATAACTAAAACTTTACACTCACTGAGCAAAACTTCCCCATTTCCTCCTTTCTCCCAACTGGCAACCATCATCTTTCTCTGCTTCTATGAATTTGACTATTTTAGATATCTTATAAAGTGAAATCATGTAGTGTTTGTCTTTCTGTGACTGGTTTATTTCACTCAGCAATGTTCTCTAAGTGCATCCATGTTGTCACAAATGGTAGGATTTCCTTCTTTTAAAAGCTGAATAACATTGTTTTATCCAGGGCATTGTGAATAATGCTGGAATGAAAATGTGGATTTAGATATCTCTTTGAGAACCTGAGCTAAGTTCTTTTGGATATATACCCAGAAATGAGATTGCTGGATTGATTCCATTGGCAGTCTTATTTTTAATTTTTTGATGAACCTCCATACTGTTTTCTATAATGGGTCCAATAGTGTATTCTACAGTTTCACCAATAGTGTATAAAGGGTTCCAATTTCTCCACATTCTCACCAACATCTATTTATATATTTATTTATAAAAACCATCCTAACCACATCTCAATGTGGTTTTGATCTGCATTTCCCTGATGATTAGTGATATTGCATACCTTTTTATTTATCTGGTGGACATTTGTATGTTTTCTTAGGAGAAATGTCTATCCAAACACTTCATCCAATTTTTTAAAAGCTTGTTATTTATTTATTTGCTATTGAGTTGTAGGAGATTCTTATATATTTTTTATCTTAATCTCTAATCAGATAAATGACTTGCAAATATTTTCTCCCATATGTATGTGACCTTTTTGCTCTGTTGAGTTATAGAAGCTTTTTAGTTTAATGTAGTCACACTTGCATATTCTAGGTTTTGTTGCCATGATTTTTCTGTCAAATCCAAGCAGTCATTGCCAAGACCAATGTCAAGAAAATTTCTTCCTATGTTTTCTTTGAGAAGACTTACAGTTTCACATCTTACACTGAAGTATTAATTCATTTTGAATTAATTTTCATGTATCAAGTAAGATATGGGTCTAATTTCATTCTTTTGCATGTGGTTACTGTTTTCCCAGCATCATTTGTTGAAGAGACTATCCCTTCTGCTTTGTATGCCCTTATACCTTTGTTGAAGTTAGTTGACCATATTCTCATGGGCTTATTTTTGGGATCTCTATTTTATTTCATTGGTCTATGTGTCTGCATTTATGCCAGTACTGTACTGTTTTAATTACTATAGCTTTGTAGTATACTTTGGAATTGGGAAGTATGATGCTACTAACTCTATTCTTTCTCAAGATCACTTTGACTATTTGGGGCCTTATGAGGATCATGGCATCTGGTCCCATCACTTCATGGGAAATAGATGGGCAAACAGTGAAAACAGTGTCAGAGCTTATTTTGGGGGGCTCCAAAATCACTGCAGATGGTGACTGCAGCCATGAAATTAAAAGACACTTACTCCTTGGAAGAAAAGTTATGACCAACCTAGATAGCATATTCAAAAGCAGAGACATTACTTTGCCAACTAAGGTCCGTCTAGTCAAGGCTATGGTTTTTCCAGTGGTCATGTATGGATGTGAGAGTTGGACTGTGAAGAAGGCTGAGCGCAGAAGAATTGATGCTTTTGAACTGTGGTGTTGGAGAAGACTCTTGAGAGTTCCTTGGATTTCAAAGAGATCCAGGCAGTCCATTCTGAAGGAGATCATCCCTGGGATTTCTTTGGAAGAAATGATGCTAAAGCCGAAGCTCCAGTACTTTGGCCACCTCATGTGAAGAGTTGACTCATTGGAAAAGACTTTGATGCTGGGAGGGATAGGGGGCAGGAGAAGAAGGGGACGACCGAGGATGAGATGGCTGGATGGCATCACCAACTTTATGGACGTGAGTCTGAGTGAACTCTGGGAGTTGGTGATGGACAGGGAGGCCTGGCGTGCTGCAATTCATGGGGTCGCAAAGAGTCAGACACGACTGAGTGACTGAACTGAACTGAACTGATGATCCCTGTGAAAAATGTTTTCTATTTCTATAAGAAATGCATTGGAATTTTATTGACTGTCTAGTTTGTTTTAGGTAGTATAGACACTTTTACCATAATAATTCTTTCAATCCATAAACATGGAATATGCTTTGATCTGAATATCATTCTCTTCATTCCGTCCCTCCAATTCACATGTTGAAATCCTAACCCCAAGGTGATGGTATTAGGAAGTAGGACCTTTGGGGTGTAATTTGGTCATGAAGGTAGAACTCTCAATGAATGGGATTAGTGCCTTTATAAAAGAGGCCCCACAGAGCTAGTTTGTTTCTTCTACCATGTGAGAACACAATAAGAAGTTAGCAGTCTTCAAACAGAAGAGGGCTTTACTGGATCCTGAGCATGCTGGCACCCTGCTCTTATACTTCTAGTCTCCAGAACTGTTAGAAATAAATTTCTGTTGTTTATAAGCAACTCAGTTTGTGGTACTTTGTTACAATGGCCTGAGAGTACTAAGACAGGATGTCTTTCCATTTATATATGTCTTTTATCAGTGATTTATAGTTTTCAGAGTTTAAGTCTTTCACCTCTTAGATTAAGTTTATTTTTAAGTGAAGGAAAAGAAAAAAGACTCAAATAAATAAAATTAGAAAAAAGAGAGGAAACATTACAACTGATTACACAGAAATATAAAGGATCATAAGATACAGTTATGAACACTTCAGTTCAGTTCAGTTCAGTAGCTCAGTCATGCCTGACTCTTAGTGACTCCATGAATCGCAGCACGCCAGGCCTCCCTGTGCATCACTAACACCCGAAGACTATGCAAACTCATGTCCATCAATTCGGTGATGCCATCCAGCTATCTCATCCTCTGTCATCCCCTTCTCCTCCTGCGCCTAATCTCTCCCAGCATCAGGGTATTTTCCAATGAGTCAACTCTTTGCATAGGTGGCCAAAGTTTTGGAGTCTCAGCTTTAGCATCATTCATTCCAAAGAACACCCAGGACTGACCTCCATCAGAATAGACTGGTTGGATCTCCTTGCAGTCCAAGGGACTCTCAAGAGTCTTCTCCAACACCACAGTTCAAACGCATCAATTCTTCGGTGCTCAGCTTTCTTCATAGTCCAACTCTTACATCCATACATGACCACAGGAAAAACCATTGCCTTGACTAGATGGACCTTAGTCGGCAAAGTATGTCTCTGCTTTTTAATATGCTATCTAGGTCAGTCATAACTTTCTTTCCAAGGAGTAAGTGTCTTTTAATTTCACGGCTGCAATCACCATCTGCAGTGATTCTGAAGCCCCCAAAAATAAAGTCAGCCACTGTTTCCCCATCTATTTCCCATGAGGTGATGGGACCAGATGCCATGGTCTTTGTTTTCTGAATGTTGAGCTTTAAGCCAACTTTTTCACTCTCTTCTTTCACTTTCATCAAGAGGCTCTTTAGTTCTTCTTCACTTTCTGCCATAAGGGTGGTGTCATCTGTATATCTGAGGTTATTGATATTTCTCCCGGCAATCTTGATTCCAGCTTGTGCTTCATCCAGCCCAGCATTTCTCATGATGTACTCTGCATAGAAGTTAAATAAACAGGGTGACAATATACAGCCTTGACGGACTCCTTTTCCCATTTGGAACCAGTCTGTTGTTCCATG
>SJXQ01011679.1:0-19581 GCA_006408695.1 Aepyceros melampus
GCAAGTTTAAAATCAGAAGACTCTGCTCTAAAAAAAAAAAAAAAAAAAAGACTCTGCTCTATCAGTTGAGTAAGACACTATTACCCTTCATGTCCTTTCCTGGGCCATTCTTTAGTGCTTTTTGAAGGAGATTAACTACTGTATTACAGATCAATAGTTCTCTAAATAAATCACCTTCCTTCTACATAGGCATTATGTAGCCCACTTTTTAAAATCTAAAGCACTAGGATGAGGGGTAAATGATTGATAAATATAACATATAAAGAAAGAATAATTAAATGATAAATTAAGAAACAATAATGATAAATGATAACATTTCAAGAAACAGTAAATAAAATGCTATCGACTAGCTCTAACAAAAATACTCAGATGTTGCATTTTATAGTTATTTGGATTTAACTTGAAGATAAAAAACTGATGATATCTCTAATTTAATTAGACTTGAATAGGAACACATAACCCTCCAAAAATGTTTGTATTCAAACAGCTGCTATATATTCAACACTTAAATTATTTCAAGTCCTATCTAATGAATTCCCTATGTATTATTTTTGTTTCCAAATCCTTTGGGCTTGTAAACATATAATCTGCATTAAAAATAAACATTCTGAGGGCAAAAGGTTTATAGAACTGGCCCAAAGTTATGCAAACAAGTGATAGACCACAGCTTGTCTTAAACTTGGTAGCCTGCATCACAACACCCAGAATTTTACATACTACATCACAATTTAAAATCACCTGTGAATATACAGAAATGTGAATTAAAAATCTTATCATGTGTCAATCTCTTGAAAACTCTGGCAATGGTAATATCCTTCTCACTATGGAGAAAAACCCATTCAACAGCTGGTCAAAATGTGACATGTAAAATTTCTAAGTCTTACTTCTACATTTAAGAAAGAAAGATGTTGCAATCCTGATAGATATGGTAAAGAATTTTTCCTACTGATTCTCAAACACTGTTTTTACCATGGTCTCAAAGAAAACAAAGAAGCAAAATTTCATCCTTGACCTGTAAGTGGATTTAAAGAGGTTTCCCTAAGAGGTCATGAACCTTAGGATTGAATCTCAGTTTCCCTCAGGGTATGGAAATTTCCTATCATTATAATTTTCTAAGACACAGTTATTTAGGGTTTGACTTGTTCAAGTGTTTGTAAAAATTATATGACCACAATCAGTCAGTGTTTTTTTGTTTTGTTTTGTTTTTGTTTTTGTTTTGTTTTGTTTTTTGGCTTCTCCTGGGCTTCTATTTGTAGGTGCTTTCAACTCCCTTCATATTCAGAAAGAGAAAATTGTATAAATTAGGACAGACCCTTTGCATACTGTGGTGAAATGTCTTTTTTACTAAATGCAAAAGATGAGCTCTGGGATAAGGCATAGCATCAGTCCACAGGGGCAGGTACTGTGTGGGGACTAGAGCAACAGTCATGCTTACTAAACAGTAGCAACTTTTATGTGTGAATGTTTTTCATGCAAAAATCTATACATCAACCCAGAATCTGCTTTTCTTCTCTCTGAACGTGATCTTGATATGCCATAATTTTAAAATTAAAGGTACAATTTCCAGACCTTAAAGAAAATTTTCTATTTTCATTTTTTTTTTAAGAGAAAGATTGACAGTTTGTTTACTCTGATGGAATGTAGCATTGCAATTGAAGCTGGAGGGGAAATCAGGGCTTAGCTCATGACGTCCCTGCAGAGTCTATACCAATGAGTGTGAGTGTGCCCCTCTGTATACTCTTGCATTCTACCTATTTTTAATGTTTAGTCATACTCCCCAGACAGGAACAGTACTGAAGTGATTCATCAGAAAGGTAAATATTTGTAATTGCCTAGACTTCATTTCGGAGAAGGCAATGGCACCCCACTCCAGTACTCTTGTCTGGAAAATCTCATGGATGGAGGAACCTGGTGGGCTGCAGTCCATGGGGTCACTAAGAGTTGGACACGACTGAGTGACTTCACTTTCACTTCTCACTTTCATGCATTGGAGAATGAAATGGCACCCACTCCAGTGTTCTTGCCTGGAGAATCTCAGGGATGGGGAGCCTGGTGGGCTACTGTCTATGGGGTCGCACAGAGTCGGACACAACTGAAACAACTTAGCAGACTTCATTTGCATATGGTATTTTAGATGCTTTTCCTGACATGGAATAACCATCTGACATGGACCACTCTCCTAGAGGGGATATTTTTAAATTATGACTCAACAGCAGGACTCCAGGAATTAATCTTGGAACCCTGGTTCCTACTTCAAAACACATGTAGCATCTTCTATTTTATCCCAGGTCCTGGTTTACTTAATCCTTTATTTTTTGCTTCAGCTAGAGGAAGTGAGTGGGATAAGAAATAATATTGTGATGATGGCGTGGGGCAGATAATGTAACAGGTATGTTGTAGAAACAAGGTAAATTCAGAGAAACCTTATAAATCAGAAAAGAGAGAAGGACACAAGGAGCAAAAAGCACAAAAAGTGTGTGAAATGAGAGGATGTGTAGATGAGTTAGGTGACAATATGGCTCTTTCAGAATTTATCCAGTAGTCCATGCTTCCTGACAGATTAAAATTTCTTCCTGGTCATTAATTAATTAAATTATAGCATTTATAATTTACAAATATAGAGAACTCAAGTCTGGACCATTTCTTCTGTTCTTTAGGATTATTTGTTCATGGGAATATAGCAAAAAATTTGCAAACTAAAGCTTTGTGATATGTTCTAACAACTAGTAAATCTAGTTTCCTATCTAGTTTTCCTACTCTTCTCTTCTTCTGTCACCAAGCTTTTTTAAAGACAGGTACATATACATATAATTTTAGAATTGTCATATAAATTTCCATGAAACTTTACTTTGTCATTGGGGCCAATTTAAGAAATCTATTAGTCATTCAGGTGGAAATACCATGGAGGAATTTGGATTTCCAGGTCTCAACCTCAAAGAATCACTGCTCAAAGAAAGAGTGCCAAGAAAGATGGAATGAAACACTGCTGGTGGATTTTGTAAGATGAAGTGAGTGATGAGAGTTATGTTGAATAACATGGAGGGCATTGGTGACCCAGAAAAGAGAATTTAACTGAAGTGTGGCTGAAAGGGTTTAAACAGAACAGAAGGAGAGAAATGGTAGACAAGTGTTCGAGAATCTCTTGTGTTTTTTAAGAAAGAGGAGAGAATGAAATGAAAGAGTAACTGAAGAAGGAAAAGGAATCAATGAAAGATTTTACATGAAAGATGAAGGGTAAAACAGATTTGCTTCCTTGCTGATGTAAAATTATCAAATAGGAACTGAAATGTAGATAAAATAAATCTCAGTTCAATTCAGTTCAGTCGCTCAGTCATATCTGACTCTGTGACCCCATGAATCGCAGCACGCCAGGCCTCCCTGTCCGTCACCATCTCCCGGAGTTCACTCAAACTCACATCCATGGAGTTGGTGATGCCATCCAGCCATCTCATCCTCGGTCGTCCCCTTTTCCTCCTGCCCCCCATCCCTCCCAGCATCAGGATCTTTTCCAATGAGTCAACTCTTCGCATGAGGTGCCCAAAGTACTGGAGCTTCAGTTTTAGCATCATTCCTTCCAAAGAAATCCCGGGGTTGATCTCCTTCAGAATGGACTGGTTGGATCTCCCTGCAGTCCAAGGGACTCTCAAGAGTCTTCTCCAACACCACAGTTCAAAAGCATCAATTCTTTGGCACACAGCCTTCTTCACAGTCCAACTCTCACATCCATACATGACCACAGGAAAAACCATAGCCTTGACTAGATGGACCTTAGTCGGCAAAGTAATATCTCTGCTTTTGAATAGGCTATCTAGGTTGGTCATAACTTTTCTTCCAAGGAGTAAGTGTCTTTTAATTTCATGGCTGCAGTCACCATCTGCAGTGATTTTGGAGCCCCAAAAAATAAAGTCTGACACTGTTTCCACTGTTTCCCCATCTATTTCCCATGAAGTAATATGTACCATTATGCAGTCACAAAGGCAAAGTTATTGAAGCACAAAGGAATTTACACATCAAGCGTGAATAGATCAAACTGTGAATAGATCATTGACTTGGCTTGTACAAGAAATCACTGAGATGTCTTTCAATGGTCTTTACTTGGATGTTCTCATTTCCTGACCTATGAATGCTGATGTTATCAAATGCTGCTTCTCTAGCTCTGACATCTACCCTTATTTTCAAAGTTTTGCATGCCATATCTCCAATTTTGGGCATCTGCATTTGAATATCAATTTAGTATATATAATACATAATTTAATATTTCCACAATGCAAAAGTGTACCCTATCTTGTTAAGTGGTACCCACTTCAATGCCATTGCTTAGACAATAATTTTCACAGTGATCTTCACTCCCTTATTGATTTCCTATGACTCACTCATGCCTTTGGCAAATCGAGTTCTCTCTACTTTCAGAACGTATCCCTGATTTGATCATTCCTGCCCCAGCTCCATCCTGGCCTCTGCAGCAGCCTCCTGAGAGTTAGATCTACCTTTGTTCCAGCTTCTAACAGTTTGTTATCCTGAAGCAGCAGAAACTATTAAGTCTCTTTCAATCTTGTTCTGTTTATACCTTTTTTGTGCTACAGTTTAATGTATCACTTTCAACATTTACTCTAATAAGACAGAAATCTCGATTTTTTATTCAAAGAACTGAGGCTTACCCCATCTCATTAATTTTGCAAAAGTCAAACATGTTAAGTAATAAAACCAGAATTGGAATCAAAGCTTTATTTATTTCAAAATAATTTAATGTCTTACATAATAAAGTTGCACAGTTGCAAAGCCCGATTCCCAATATCAGGTGTTTTTGTCCCATTTGGAGGCTTGATGTGATATGATGTGGAGGCTTCTGTGTGACTGAAGACTTTTTAATTTACTCTGAATTCATCTTTCATCCATGATGACAAGATAGTGTGACAGACTGCATTATTATTTGTGGAAATATTTTATTTAATTTAACTGTGTCTCCATTTTCTCCATGGAGTCTCTGATTATTCAGAAAACTGTTATTATTCACACTGTAGATTATTCCCTAGGGAAATTTATTTTAGTAACTGCTTTTCTTACTAACTCCAAAATAAGAAAGTACCATTCAGTTGCTTAGTTCTTCTCATCTGTCATGTTGGTGTGGCCAGACTAGATGACTTGAAATTTTGGGAGACATTATTGTGTTTTATTTTCTTTCTTTATGCATTGCTTTAAGGCTAATGAAGGACCTCCTCCAAATTTTATAACATTTCTTAAAAGGGCATCATCTTTTTGCCCCAATAGAGATGAAGATCACTGTACATTTTATCCATTTCTAACTACATATATCATTAAATCATAGAACTGGAATCTGTCCAAACCTGATTCTTGCTCACTTAAGCATACTGGGATTTTTCCAGTAAATTAAAGAATTGTGATGTTCAGTCGCTCATTCATGTCCAACTCTTTGTGAGCTGTGCATGCAATGTCTCCCTCAATAATCTCCAGCTTTAGTTCAGTCCAGTTCAGTCCCTCAGTCGTGTCCAACTCTTTGTGATCCCGTGGACTGCAGCACGCCAGGCTTCCCTGTCCTTCATTGTCTCCCAGAACTTGCTCAGACTCATGTCTGTTGAGTCCATGATGGAATCCAACCCTCTCATCCTCTGTGTAGAAACACTACTAAATTAAGGTGTGATGAGATGGTTGAACGGTATCACCAACTCAATGGACATGATTTTGAGCAGGCTCTGGGAGTTGGTGTTGGACAGGGAAGCCTGGCGTGTTGCAGTCCATGGGGTCACAAAGAGTTAAACACGACTAAGCGACTGAACTGAAGATGTGACAACGATAGAAGAAAAAATATTTTATGACTATTTACAGTTAAGAACAAAGTACCAGACCAGTTGTTTTGCTTCAGCAAAGATGAATTTATCATGTATTCTTCTACTTGTTATTGCAAGTTTCTCTCTTTTTATTTAGTATTCAATATACTCTGCCTTGATGTTCAGTCTATATATAAAAATTTACCACCAATTCAGATACAGTGTTTAAATATTTATCCAATTATTAAATTGGATAGTACTACCTATTTTAATACACAAAATATGCTATGGCTGAGGACACCGTAATTAATAAAACAGGGTAATGTCATATGAAAATTTCTCTTGCTGAGTATTATATTCATATAATAGATTTCATAACAGAGATAGTGACAATTTAATAAAGTAGTTATAGTCTTATTCAGTCCATTCGTGGATCACAGCCTTGTCTTGACAAAGCAGTTTGCACAACTCAATGAAGCTATAAGCAAGCTATAAGCCATGCTATTCAGGGACACCCAAGATGGATGGATCATAGTGAAGAGTTCTGACAAAACATGGTCCGCTGGAGGAAGAAATGGCCACCTACCAGGGGAACCCCATGAACGGTATGAAAAGGCAAAAAGGTTTGGCACTAGAAGATGAGCCCCCCGGTCAGAAGGTATCCAATATGCTACCGGGGAAGCACGGAGGGCAATTACTAGTAGCTTCAGGAAAAATGAAGCGGCTGGGCCAAAGCAGAAATGACACTCAACTGTGGATGTGTCTGGTGGTAAAAGTAAAGTCTGATGCTGTAAGGAAAAATATCATATAGGAATCTGGAATATTAGGTCTATGGTTCGAGGTTAATTGGATGTGGTCAAGCAGGAGATGGCAAGATTGAACATAGACATCTTAGGAATCAAGGCACTAAAAGGGACTTGAATTTAATTGGGATGATCATTATGTCTACTACTGTGGACAAGAATCCCTTAGAAGAAATGGAGTAGCCCCCAGAGTTAGAAAAAAAGAGTAAGAAATGCAGTATTTGGGCAGTCTCTAAAGCAACAGAATCATCTCAGTTTGCTTCCAAGGCAAACCATTTGACATCAGTGTAGTGCAAGTTTATGTCCCAACTACAGAAGCTGAAGGACATGGAGTTGATTGGTTCTGTGAAGACCTACAAGACCTTCTAGGTCTAATACCAAAAAAAGATATCCTTTTTATCATAAGGGATTGGAATGCAAAAGTAGAAAGTCAGGAGATATTCAGAATAACAGGCAAGTTTGGTCTTGGAGTACAAAATGATAAAGGGATAAGGCTAACAGAGTTTTGTCAAGAAAATACACTGGCCATAGCAAACACTCTTTTAAATGACCCAAGAGATGACTCACGTATGGACATCACCATATGGTCAATATCACAATCAGATTGATTCATTGCAGAATTTGACTGCAGCCATGAAATTAAAAGACAGTTGCTCCCTGGAAGGAAAGCTATGACATACCTACAGCATATTAAAAAGCAGAGACTTCACTTTGCAAACAGATGTCCATTTGGCCAAAGCTATGGTGTTTCCAGTACTCAGGTACGGATGTGAGCATAAAGAAGGCTGCGTGCTGAAGAATCAGTGCTTTTGAACTGTGATGTTGGAGAAGACTCTTGAGACTCCCTTGGACTGCATGGAGAGCAAAGAAATCCATTATACAGGAAATCAACCCTAACTGTTAACTGGAAGAACTGATGCTGTAGCTGAAGCTCCAATACTTTGGGGATCTGATAGAAAGGATCAACTCATTAGAAAAGACCCTGATGATGGGAAAGATTGAAGGCAAAAGGAGAAAAGAGGCAGCAGAAGATAAGATGGCTAGATTGCATCACTGACTCAATGGACATGAATCTGAGCAAATCCAGGAGATAGTGGAGGACAGAGGAGCCTGGCACGCTACTGTCCATGAGACGGCAAAGAGCAGACTCACCTCAGTGACTGAAAACAAAACCAACATGGGCTTTCCTGGTGGCTCAATGGTAAAGAATCTGCCCGCCAATGCAGAAGATGCTAGTTTCATCCCCGGGTTGCACAGATCCTCTGGTGAAGGAAATGGCAACCCTCTCCAGTATTCTTGCCTGGGAAATCCCATGGACAGAGGAGTCTGACTGGTGACAGTATATGGGGTTGCAAAGAGTCTGAGACGACTTAGCAACTGAGTATTCACACTTAATCATCCCTGTGTATATAAATCATCACTTTATTGGCATTCTGAACAACCTAAACTACTCTTCTCTTCAACAGATTCCTCACGGCTTTTTTCACCTCCACGTTTCTCACTGTGTAAATGATAGGATTCAACATGGGAGTGAGGATGGCGGAGAACATAGTCACCCACTTGTCCACACGGTAAGTGGCCACAGGAGTGTGTAGGTGAACACACAAGGCAGAAAAAAGAGCACCACTACTGTGAAGTGGGCGCCACACGTAGAGAGGGCTCTGCGTCGTCCTTCAGAGCCATGGGATTTCAGGGAGCTCAGGATGACTATATAGGAAATGAGCAGCATGGAAAAAATGAGCAAGCACATGCCCCCACTGTTAGCTGCCACCACGATTCCCGGTATGTAGGTGTTGCTGCAGGCAAGTTCCAACAGCGAGAAGAAATCACACATGAAGTGGTCAATGACATTGGGACCACAGAAGGTCAAGTCCATGGTGAAAAGAATCTGCACGGTGGCATGCAGGATCCCCCCAATCCAGGCCACCACAACCAGGAGCTGGCAGAGCCCCTGTCTCATGATGGCCATGTAGTGCAGAGGCTTGCAGATGGCCACGTAGCGGTCATAGGCCATGACAGTGAGGACGATGACCTCTGATGCTGCCAGAAAGTGCTCCAAAAAGACCTGAGTCAAGCATCCTCGCCATGAGATGATTCCTCTTTGATGAAGTAGGTCAACAATCAATTTGGGGGTGGTAACAGATGTGAAGGAGGCATCTAATAACGCCAAGTAAGTGAGAAGGAAGTACATGGGAGCAGAAAGCGTGGGGCTGAGGGAGATGGTGATGACAATGAGCAGGTTGGCCAGCACAGTGAAGAGGAAAATGAACAGAAAGACAATGAAGAGTATTTTCTGCACGTGTGGATTCTGTGTGAGTCCCAGGAGAACAAATTCCGTCACATTGTTGGGAGGCCTGAGGACATCCATTCAGTAAGCAGCAGCTTCCTGGGATAAAGAATGATACTCATTAATCATGAAAGGCTTGTGATCTGACTTTCTTAGAACAAAATAGTCCCTGTGCAACGTTGCCATGGGCGGAGTTCCTCACACTGGCCCCCGGCACAACATGGCCTTGGAACTTTTGCCCTGTACTCGTGTCAGTTCTTTCTTATTTTCACCATGGTATTTTGCATCTCTTCAGACATCTAGTACCTGTCACCTGTAAAACTCAGTAGGGCCGCATTTGATGTGTAATTTGCCAAGAAAACACTGTCTACATGAGACATGTAGAGGCTGTCTACATGAGATTTAGATTCTCCTACTGGTTCCAACTCCACTGGACTAAGTCACCTCAGTGCCCCCATGCTTCCCAAGCCCTACTCTGTGTCTGTGAGCTAACAAATTGCAATTTTCAGAGGTATCTTGAAAGCTGAGAAGTGCTATACACAGGCAAGAGTTATTCCCTCTTCCATAAATATTTATATAAAACCCTCAGTTCAAACTGTGGAAAGAAAAAAATATGGTCAAGAAATATCACATGGAGTGAATTTAGTGAGATGTGTATAAGTCCTTGGAGATGCATGCACCCTTGTACCTACCAGGACACATAAACTATTCATCACTTACCAGAGTGCCTGGCACGTCTGCAGTGCCTGAAACCTAATGGGTGATGAGTAAGAGCTGGTATTGAATGGCCATTCTCTAAGGGTGAACATATATCTGCTTCCCCAAACCATAAACTCAGCAGGAATTCAAGTGCTCTTGTCCTTTAGCTCTGTTTATCTGTAATCTCTCTACTTTATAAGAAACAGATAAACATTTGAAAGGAAGCTACACTTCAGTATTACAGTTTCTGACACACTCCCTAGAGCAACTATGAAAGTATTTAATTGCTTCTAAGAAAGTATACATATTGGGTCATTTTTCTTTCAAGATGGTATGTTTGCTTATTTATTTTTTTATTCTTCAAAATTCTGCTCCACATACAATTTAGCATAGTCATACTCTATTAATTTACAGCTTTAGAAGACTGGGATTAAAACATAAACCCTTTCATAGATGTTCAACACACAAGGATTTATTGAGCATAGGAAATCCTTATTTTCAAAGCTCTAACAATAAAAATTTAACAAGGAGAACAGAAAGAAATACTCTGCTCGATAAATTAGAGCAATACTTAATACACTAACATATAAACATATATATCAATACACCAACTATCAAAACATGCATAAAATCCATTACTTACTATAACTTCTACTACAGATTCCTTCATCAAACAAATATTTATTCAACCCTTGCTGTGCACATTAATGAATGTTGCTCACATAAGATCATGAAAAGTGATGTCATTGAATGAACTTAATTCCTGAAAGTGTATCATCAAAGCGGCAGCACATCTATCTGTGACCTGCATGGCCTTCCCACTCCTTTGCTTCTGCTCCACGCATTCTCTTGCCTTCTTCTCCTGTCTCCCCACAGCATCCGTCTCCCATCATTCCTGGTTACAGGATGTGTTACTAATACAATTTGGGGTGATCAATTTGCCAAAGAGAAGAGAAATAAGTATAAGTAAACATATTCCATACAGCATGTCTTTTCAAAGATAAACAGATAAAAACTATTTTTTCTTAATTTTTCAAGATGAAAACTGTGCATATGTGAGAACACAGTGCAGCAGCTTCGCTGAACTCCCTCCTTCTTTAGTGGGATCTCCCAGCAGATCAAAGATGAGGGAGTGTAAACAAAGTAGGAATTAGACACAACTCATAGAAACGCTTTATAAACAACTATGAAACAAAATAAATTACTGCTTAAATTTTTCTTTGGCTCCATAATACTTTTTCTAGGAATAAAGGTTAATGTAAAATATTTTAAGAGAAACATCATTACGCACATATATCTTCAACATAATCACTAACAGCTGTGGAAAAGTTAGAAAGGGTGTGGAATTTTCCACAGTGAAGGAAATGATAAATAAAATATAGTGGATCCTTTTGAATAATATTTAGCTTTTAACAGAGATGCTTTTAAAATTGTGTAATATCATTACAAAATTATCAGTTGTAATATTAGTAAAGTTGCTTAGTCATGTCCGACTCTTTGCAACCCCATGGACTGTAGCCTACCAGGCTCCTCCCTCCATGGGATTCTCCAGGCAAGAGTACTGGAGTAGGTTACCATTTCCTTCTCCAGGAGTTGTAATATTAAGTGAGGAAAATTTTTGGTGCATATTTTAATTGTATAGTTATTCTAACTTATTCATTGTAGCTATAATATTATTAGCTCAACTAATTTATTTATTTTCTTTATAATTAATTTTTATTTTTTAGTTTGTTTTGCTTTACAATATTGTATTTGTTTTGCTATACATTAACATGAATCAGCCACGAGTGTACATGAACTCCCAATCCCGACCCCCCCTTCTGCCCCACACCATCTCTCTAGATTATCCCTGTGCATCAGTCCCAAGCATCCTGCATCCTGCATCAAACCTAGACTGGCGATTCGTTTCACTTATGATATCATACATGTTGCACTGCCACTCTCCCAAATCATCCCACCCTCTCCCTCTCCCACAGAGTCCAAAATGCTGTTCTATACATCTGTGTCTCTCTTGTTGTCTCGTGTACAGGTTTATCATTACCATCTTTCTAAATTCCATATATATGAACTAATTTAAATACATATCAATAAGAAAAAAGATTCTAAACTATTCTACTTCTAAATTGCTTAGTACTGTAGTCAATTTTACCTTTCTTGATGTTTTGTATGCTTAAGAAGGTTTTAAACCTTAGGTAAATTTGGATGAGGAGTGATTATATGATTCGAAACATACATTTATACCTGAGAATATATGATTATGTGATTTCACAAAATAATCTCACCTATGAAAATGTCTGACCTAGTGCCATGACCAGGCCCCAGGCAGCTGTTAGTTCCCCAGGAAAGAAGTAAAGTCATGAGATTAAAATTTCCAATTAACTCAGTGTCTCTTGATTGTATGCTGGGCAAGTCTTAAAAGCACTATGACATATCCTATTTGTGGGCAAAGCCTATGAAGTCTCTCATATGTGGCTAATTGGAACTCATGGGTATTTTTCCATCATTAGCAGGTCTTGCTCACAATCCAATTATTTCATAACAACATCAGAGAAGTGCTTTTATAGTATTCCTTTTTAATTTTAAGCTTCATCTTTAAGTCTATGTGAAAATAAACTGAAAAGGGTTAGTTATTCAGTCATGTCTGACTCTTTGTGACCCCTTGGACTGTAGCCAATCAGACTCCTCTGTCATGGGATTCTCCAGGCAAGAGTACTAGAGCAGGTTGCCATTTACAATCCAGAGAATCTTCCCAACATAGAAATTGATACCAGGTCTCCTGCATTTGGGCAGATTCTGTAAAACAGTCACAAAAGAAAAACATAGCAACAAGTTGAACACTTATGGACTTGATTATCTGATAGTATATGAGCTTAACCAACCTAGATAATATATTCAAAAGCAGAGACATTACTTTTCCAACTAAGATCTGTCTAGTCAAGGCTATGGTTTTTCCTGTGATCATGTATGGATGTGAGAGTTGGACTGTGAAGAAGGCTGAGCACTGAAGAATTGATGCTTTTGAACTGTGGTGTTGGAGAAGACTCTTGAGAGTCCCTTGGACTGCAAGGAGATCCAACCAGTCCATTCCGAAGGAGATAAGCCTTGGGATTTCTGTGGAAGGAATGATGCTAAAGCTGAAACTCCAGTACTTTGGCCACCTCAAGCAGAGAGTTAACTCATTGGAAAAGACTCTGATGCTGGGAAGAATTGGTGGCAGGAGAAGAAGGGGACGACAGAGGATGAGATGGCTGGATGGCATCACTGACTCGATGGAAGTGAGTCTGAGTGAACTCCGGGAGATGGTGATGGACAGGGAGGCCTGGCGTGCTGCGATTCATGAGGTCGCAAAGAGTCGGACACGACTGAGTGACTGAACTGAACTGTACTGAATTGAGCTTAAATACAAAGTCTGAGTATTTGGTACTTATAAATTAAATGTTTCAGTGCATTACTATCAAAATTTTAAATATTTGTTCTATTATTTTATTTTGAAGAGATAGTTAGATAGCATCACCTACTCAATGAACATAAATCCGAGCAAACTCCCAGAGACAGTGAAAGACATGGAAGCCTGGCAAAAGACAAGGATCAAGACCATCCCCATGGAAAATAAATGCAAAAAAAGTGAAATGGCTGTCTGGGGAGGCCTTACAAGTTGCTGTGAAAAGAAGAGAAGTGAAAAGCAAAGGAGAAAAGGAAAGATATACCCATTGAATGCAGAGTTCCAAAGAATAGCAAGGAGAGATAAGAAAGTCTTCCTCAGTGATCAGTGTAAACAAATAGAGGAAAACAATAGAATGGGAAAGATTAGAGCTCTCTTCAAGAAAATTAGAGATACCAAGGGAACATTTCATGCAAAGATGGGCTTGATAAAGGACAGAAATGGTATGCACCTAACTAAAGAAGAAGATATTAAGAAGAAGTGGCAAGAATACACAGAAGAACAGTACAAAAAAGATCAATGTGACCCAAATAATCACGGTGTTGTGATCACTCACATGAGCCAGACATCCTGGAATGTGAAGTCAAGTGGGCCTTAGGAAGCATCACTATGAACAAAGCTAGTAGAGGTGATGGAATTCCAGTTGAACTATTTCAAATCCTAAAAGATAATGCTGTGAAAGTGCTGCATTCAATATGCCAGCAAATTTGGAAAACTCAGCAGTGGCCACAGGTCTGGAAAAGCTTAGTTTTTATCCCAATCCCTAAGAAAGTCAATGTGAAAGAATTTTCAAACTACCACACAATTGCACTCATCTCACATGCTAGCAAACTAGTGCTCAAAATTCTCCAAGCCAGGCTTCAACAATACATGAACCATGAACTTACAGATGTCAAAGCTGGTTTTAGAAAAGGCAAAGGACCCAGAGATCATATTGCCAGCATCTGCTGGATCATCAAGAAAGCAAGAGAGTTCCAGAAAAATATCTATTTATGCTTTATTGACTATGTTGAATTGAATACCTATGGCATATTCATGTTGATGTATGGCAAAACCAATACAGTATTGTAAAGTAATTAACCTCCAATTAAAATAAATAAATATTAAAAATAAATAAAAAATTTAAAAATTAAATAAATAAGTAATTTATATTTTAAAAATAATAATAATAAAAGGAAAAAAATAATGAAGTATTCTAGCAAATTTCAAGAGTAAATATTTCAAGGAAACATACATATGTAATGTAGAAAGAGTTAATCAAAATTTATCAGTAGAAATTCTCACTCCAAAAATCAAGAATGCAAATAATTTACAAAGTGTATGGAGTTAATTGGGAAGATACCCTAGAGGAGGAAATGGCAACCTACTACAGTATTCATGCCTGGAGAATTCCATGGACTGAGGAGCCTGTTGGGCTATAGTCCATGGGGTCGCAAAGAGTCAGACACAACTGAATGATTAACATCCCTTTTGGCTCAACTGGTAAAGAATCTGCCTGCAATGCGGGAAACCTGGGTTCAATCCCTCGGATGGGAAGATCCCCTGGAGAAGGTACCGGCCACCCACTCCAGTACTCTGGCCTGGAGAATTCCATGGACTGTATAGTCCATGGGGTCGCAAAGAGTTGGACACAACTGAGCAACTGTCACGTTCAGAGTCGATATTATGTATCACACATTGTGTGAGAAACAGAGAATGACATACGTTTATAGATCAATAAACACAGGTAGTTAATGAAGATATTTATTTCATTGCTTGAAAAAATACACAAATATGAAAATTAATTAATAACTCTCTTAATTGATTTGGACAGCAATTACGTGTCACCATAGTAGAAGGATTAAATAATAAACATTTTCACAAGTTTAGTGGCTAGGAAATCCAAGATTAAGCTGCAGACAGATTCCATATCTGGTGAGTTCCACTACCTCATTCCTAGATGGCCATCTTTTTCCTATGTTGTCACATGGCAGAAGGGTCGAGAGAATTCTCTAATGTCTCTTCATATCAATTTTATGATCTAGTAATTACCCAACGGGCCCACCTCTAAATACTCTCACATTAAATAGGATTTAACTTATGCTTTTGGAGAGGGACAAAAGTTTTAAGTTTATAGCAACATCAAAAAGTGAAGAAATAAATTACATATGTTTGAAAGAGTCTTAATGAAGGTGAAAGAGGAGAGTGAAAAAGTTGGTTTATAACTCAACATTCAAAAAAACAAAACTCATGGCATTCGGTTGTATCACTTCATGGAAAATATATGGGGAAACAGTGACAGACTTTATTTTCTTGGGCTCCAAAATCACTGAGCGGTGACTGTAGCCATGAAATTAAGACACTTGCTCCTTGAAAGAATAGCTATGACAAACACAGATAGCATATTAAAAAGCAGACACATTACTTTGCTGACAAAGTTCTGTATAATCAAAGGTATGATTTTTCTAGTAGTCATGTATGGACATAAGAGTTGGACTATAAAGAAGGGTGAGCACTGAAGAATTGATGCTTTCAAACTGTGGTGTTGGAGAAGACTCCTGAAAGTCCCTTGGACAGCAAGGAGATCCAACCAGTCAATCCTAAAGGAAATCAGTCCTGAATACTCATTGGAAGGACATGCTAGTAAAGTAATGCTCAAAATTCTCCAAGCCAGGCTTCAGCAATACATGAACCATGAACTCCCTGATGTTCAAGCCGGTTTTAGAAAAGGCAGAGGAACCAGAGATCAAATTACCAACATCCACTGGATCATCAAAAAAGCAACAGAGTTCCAGAAAAACATCTATTTCTGCTTTATTGACTATCAAAGTCTTTGACTGTGTGGATCACAGTAAACTGTGGAAATTCTGAAAGAGATGGGAATACAAGACCACCTGACCTGCCTTTTGAGAAACCTGTAGGCAGGTTAGGAAGCAATAGTTAGAATTGGACATGGAACAACAGACTGGTTTCAAATAGGAAAAGGAGTACAAGGCTGTATATCGTCACCCTTCTTAGTTAACTTATATGCAGAGTATCATGAGAAATGCTGGACTGGAAGAACCACAAGCTGGAATCAAGATTGCCAGGAGAAATATCAATAACTTCAGATATGCAAATGACACCACCCTTATGGCAGAAAGTGAAGAGGAACTCAAAAGCCTCTTAATGAAAGTGAAAGAGGAGAGTGAAAAGGTTGGCTTAAAGCTCAACATTCAGAAAACTAAGATCATGGCATCTGGTCCCATCACTTCATGGGAAATGGATGGGGAAACAGTAGAAACAGTGTCAGACTTTATTTTGAGGGGCTCCAAAATCACTGCAGATGGTGACTGCAGCCATGAAATTAAAAGGCGTTACTCCTTGGAAGAAAAATTATGACCAACTTAGATAGCATATTCAAAATCAGAGACATTACTTTGCCGACTAAGGTCTGTCTAGTCAAGGCTATGGTTTTTCCAGTAGTCATGTATGGATGTGAGAGTTGGACTGTGAAGAAGGCTGAACCCCGAAGAATTGATGCTTTTGAACTGTGGTGTTGGAGAAGACTCTTGAGAGTCCCTTGGACTGCAAGGAGATCCAACCAGTGCATTCTGAAGGAGATCAGCCCTGGGATTTCTTTGGAAAGAATGATGCCAAAGCTGAAACTCCAGTACTTTGGCCACCTCATTGGAAGAGTTGATTCACTGGAAAAGACCCTGATGCTGGGAGGGACTGGGGACAGGAGGAGAAGGGTACCACAGAAGATGAGATAGGTGGATGGCATCACTGACTCGATGGATGTGAGTCTGAGTGAACTCCGTGAGTTGGTGATGGACAGGGAGGCCTGGCGTGCTGCGATTCATGGGGTCACAAAGAGTCGGACACGACTGAGTGACTGAACTGAACTGAACATTCCTTCTATACCTGAATTGTTTTTTTTTTAATAAATATTATTATTATGAAAGGATGTTGAATCTCCACACTGTCAATGAACAACACAAAGAAGAAATTAAGAGAGCAATTCCACTGACAACAGCATTAATAAGAAATAAATATTTGGATAAATTTAAGTAAGGAGGCAGAGCACTTAAGCAAGGAAAACTCCAAAATATTGCCAAAAGATACCAGAGAAGACACATATAAATGGAAATAGATTCATGAGCTAGAATTTTTAATATTACTAAGATAAAATTAAAAGATGTTTCTTGGAAGAAAAGCTATGACAAACCTAGACAGCATATTAAAAAATTGAGACGGCACTTTACCAACAAAGGTTTATATGGTCAAAGCTGTGTTTTTTCCAGTAGTCATGTACAGTTGTGAAAGATGGACCATAAAGAAGGCTGTGTATGGAAGAACTGATGCTTTTGAACTGTGGTGTTGCAGAAGACCCTTGGAGTCCCTTGGACTGCAAGGAGATCAAACCAGTCAATCCTAAAGGAAATCAATCCTGAATACTCATTGGAAGGACTGATGCTGAAGCTGAGCCTCCAATACTTTGTATGTTTCTTGGAAGAAAAGCTATGACAAACCTAGACAGCATATTAAAAAATTGAGACGGCACTTTACCAACAAAGGTTTATATGGTCAAAGCTGTGTTTTTTCCAGTAGTCATGTACAGTTGTGAAAGATGGACCATAAAGAAGGCTGTGTATGGAAGAACTGATGCTTTTGAACTGTGGTGTTGCAGAAGACCCTTGAGAGTCCCTTGGACTGCAAGGAGATCAAACCAGTCAATCCTAAAGGAAATCAATCCTGAATACTCATTGGAAGGACTGATGCTGAAGCTGAGCCTCCAATACTTTGGCCAACTGATGCGAAGAGCCAAGTCATTGGAAAAGGCACTGGTACCGGGAAAGATTGAGGACAGGAGGAGCAGGGGGTGACTGAGGTTGAGATGTTTGGATAGTATCACTGACTCAATGGATATAAGTTTGAGCAAACTCTGGGGGACAGTAAGTGACAGAAGAGCCTGATATGCTTCAGTCCACGGGTTTGCAGAGTCAGACAAGACTTAACAACTGAACACCAACAAAGATGTCAAGATGACCTAAAATGATCTAGAAATTCAATGTCATTTCTATGAAAATGACCTCAGTCTCTCTCTCTCTCTTTTTTTTTTTTTTTTTTTTGAGCAGAAACAGAAAAGAATCCATGCTAAAATTCATATGAAATCTCAAGGGATTCTGAGTAGAAAAAACAATCACACTTCTTGTTTTTAAAATATACAGTAAAGTTAAGGCTATCCCAGGAGTGTGGTACTGGCACAAAGACAGACATACATGATGAAGCAGTCACGACTGGCAGAGTAGAAAGATCCTGAAATTGCGCCCTCTCAAGGAAAGACTAAAATTATGGCTATCTAGGAGCCACTGCTGATGAGAATAATCTGAAGACTAGCAGATCCTCTACTATTAAAATATGTAAAGTAGGAGCCACGGCAAGACAGAGAGTAGTGAGTGACACAGGGCATCGTCCAGTCCCACGCCTCAGCTTGGCCATAAACCCAGGGTGATAGTCCAGCTGCAGACATTTTCCCAAAGGAGGAAATTGTTCTGAGCCCCACATAGTACTATTTAGCCCAGTACTCCTACGCTGGGAGGTGATCACCCCTGAAATATATGACTTTGTAAGCCAGTGGGGATTCCTTTTCAGAGAGCCAGGGGACTTTGGAAAATAGTGACTCCAGCCTTAAAAGTCACATCCAACCCGATATGAAATAGAAATCTGAAAAGAGCTTGAGTCAGATCAAATGGCTCATAATGAACAGAGCATCACAGAAACACAAGAGAAAACTGAGCCTCACTTTAGGGCATGGACACTGGTCGCAACCATTTGGGGTAGCTATCCCATGATGACATGATACTGGCAAGCATCATATTGAAACCCTCCTTCTAGCAATTCTGTGGTGGGTGCAAACATCACTCACCAGCCAGGTGGCACCAATGTTGAGAAGCCCCGGGGCAAGTAGCTTGCAGAGCAAAGACAGACCCCCACCCATCTGCCATGAGACCCCCCACCTCAGGACAGCTTGAGTTCATACCCGACCTGGGACCCACCCACCAGGTAGCCAGCATCAGCCCCACACCAGCCTCCTTTCCAATTTTTCAGGGGTGAATTTTTCTATCACCTAATCTGGTGCTCTCTAACTCTTTCAGGATGATTATTATAACTGTGTCACATCAAACTACAGAATAATTTCCATTGTAAAGGATTTTAAAATGTTCTTCATTCGGAAAAATAAGGACTAAATTTTTTCTCATTGCATAGCAATTAGTACTCTCAATTGTTTTTGATTTAGGAATATTAGGGATTATATCCTTCTTTCTTCTCTTAAATCCATATGTATAAAATATCAGTTTACAGCATAGTTTGTAGACTCAGTTCAGTTCAGTTCAGTCGCTCAGTCGTGTCCGACTCTTTGCGACCCCATGAATCGCAGCACGCCAGGCCTCCTTGTCCATCACCAACTCCCAGAGTTCACTCAGACTCACGTCCATTGAGTCCATGATGCCATCCAGCCATCTCATCCTCGGTCGTCCCCTTCTCCTCCTGCCCCCAATCCCTCCCAGCATCAGGGTCTTTTCCAATGAGTCAACTCTT
>SJXQ01011679.1:20279-34884 GCA_006408695.1 Aepyceros melampus
GCGCTCAGCCTTCTTCACAGTCCAACTCTCACATCCATACATGACCACAGGAAAAACCATAGCCTTGACTAGATGGACCTTAGTCGGCAAAGTAATGTCTCTGCTTTTGAATATACTATCTAGGTTGCTCATAACTTTTGTTCCAAGGAGTAAGCGCCTTTTAATTTCATGGCTGCAGTCACCATCTGCAGTGATTTTGGAGCCCAAAAAAACAAAGTCTGACACTGTTTCTACTGTTTCCCCATCTATTTCCCATGAAGTGATGGGGCCAGATGCCATGATCTTCGTTTTCTGAATGTTGAGCTTTAAGCTTTAAGTTTGTAGATTACAACCTACTTATTGATATAGTTGAGCACACACTCTGGGCAGTCCCCTGAGAATGAAGAGTCACTCAGTTTTACTGCATATGATCCTTACAGGTGAGGGGCCATGCTCTGTTCCCGGATGAATTTTACTATCATTCTAAATTCACTCCATGGTCTTACCTACTCTTTTAGATATGAATTAAGGTGGTATTTTTCAATCATTTTTTTTTCAATATTGACTTGAAAAGGTGTTTTATGGCTTTTGTAGATATTATATTCCCTTAGTAACCTTCCCCTCTAAAGTAATCATACAATAAATATACCACCTATTCACATCCTTTGTGTACATCTATGCATTTCATATATATATATATAGTAAGAAATGATCATCCCCTAAGAAACTATTTTTTTCTCATTGATAAAAGATATTATCCCCATTTCAAACACATGTTTTGAAATAATCTACTTTTAAAAAGTGATAGCATGTGTGATTATATTTCTATCAAATTGAAATTCTAGGTGGGATTTACACAACTACACAAATATGTATCTAATTCTTCTCTCCTGTGTCACACTCTTATAAAATGCCTTTTTTTATTTTAACCATTACTAATGAAATTATACTTTTCATTTATTTGTTTACTTGCTTATTATTCATCTATTGCTCCTCTGGAATTTTGCTTCCACATAAACACAGCCTTTGTATTACTCAACAGTGTATACTGAACTGCCATAACTCTTTGGCACACTGTATTCACTGAACATTACTTTTTCCATTAATTAAAGAAGTCAAATTTTCCTAAAGTCCTTTTTTTTATCAGAAATACATGTTAACACTATGAAACCCTCTTTTTCCATAATGAATGTTAGCACTGTGGTATAATAATGGAAGCATTCCAACAAAAACAGCACCTATTTAGCTCTTCAAGGTTCTACCTCATGCCCAAACCAGTATCCATTTCCTCAGTGATTGAGTTCCTCTACTTTCTTCTAAACATCTCTTTTACCCACGTGTCACTTCCTGTGAAATATGAAAACTGAATTTTATTTCTTGATCCAATTACTTCCCTCTTTTCATTAAACCCCTGAAGGGAAACATAGTTGCAGAAAAGACATCATCAGATGGTTTTATTTCACACAAGATTACCCTAAAATGTGCAAATAACTTAGGAAATGGAGTTCAACAGAGAGATGAAGAGAAGAAAGCCCCACCATCCCCCAAAATAAATAAATTAGGGAAGAAGACCTCAAAGACAAGCTTCACAGTGTGGCCACGGGCATGGATTAGGACCGTGGGTATCCCCACTTTCTGAGAGTTCACCCTAGCCAAATGACTTTCATGAAGGCCTACATTAGTACTTATTTTCAAAAAAAAAAAAAAATCTAAAGGGGATTTCTCCTTTTACTTAAAAAAATCATATTAATATTAGTGACATATTAAAAATATTTTTTCCATTTTCTAATAGAACAACAGTTAATTTGCAATGTTGTGTTAGATTCACTTTGTTAAACAAAGTGATTCAGTTATATAAATAAATATATATGAACACTTTTTCAGATTCCTTTCCATCACAGGCAAACTTTGCCATAGTAATGTTTGTCTTTTGTAATAGTGAAGTGTCATAACTTGAACTTTCATGAAATGAATAAGCTTTTACTGCTGAAATACATTGCTACATGTGAGACAAGTCTGCAACATATTTGACGCCATCTTCTTTTTTATATTATTTTTTAATTAACTAATTTATTTTAGTTAGAGACTAATTACTTTACAATATTGGTTTTTGCCATACATTGACATGAATCAGCCATGGATGTACATGTGTTCTGCATCCTGACCCTGCCTCCCACCTCCATGCCCATCCCATCCCTCAGGGTCATCCCAGTGCACCAGCCCTGAGCACCCTGTCTCATGAATCAACCTGGATTGGCGATCTGTTTCATATATGATAATATACATATTTCCATGCTATTTCTAAAATCTTCCCACCCTCTCCCTCTCCCACAGAATCCAAAAGACTGTTCTATTTATCTGTGTCTTTTAATGTCACGCATACAGGGTCATCGTTACCATCTTTCTAAATTCCATATATATGCATTAGTATACTATATTGGTGTTTTTCTTTCTGGCTTTCTTCACTCTGAATAATAGGCTCCAGTTTCATCCACCTCATTAAAGCTGATTCAAATGCATTTTTTTAATGGCTGAGCAATATTCCATTGTGTATATGTACCACAGCTTTCTTATCCATTAACGAATAATAGTTAAACTAATGAAGTGTCAATCCATATGGCATGTAAACAAGAAATTATATAGCAAATCATAATCAAACACTAACCCCAAGAAATTAGATACAATGGAAAAAACACAGGTCATAGAATAAGGGTATTTGGGCCCAAAGCCAACTTATATGTTCTGTGATCCAATTATTTAGCCTTTCTGATCCTCCATTTTTCTATAAAATTAGCATACTGCATCTTAATTTTATCATATTTTGTGACAATTTGAGAACACTTCACTTAAGTTAAAAATAGTGCTATTAACTTTTATAATTACTAATAGCTTTTACTCAACAGAAAAAGAAATTCAATATAATTTTACATATTAGGTATATCAGGTATGTATCAAGAGATTACTGGCAAGCATCTTCTTTCTGTTTTATATTCCTTATCATTCTAGATGTTAGTAGGTCACACAGTTTTCTTAGAACTGAATGCTTATGTACACAAACACACTATATAAGTGTGTAATTGTAACAGAAAAAATATTCAATTAGTGAAAAAAGAGAGGTTCTAATGAATACTTCTTTTTTCTGATATCCTTTGAAATATTTGAGTGAGTATCAAATTTGGAGTTAAAAGAATGAAGATCTGAATAACAGGTCTGTCTATTATACTGGGTAGATATTGAACATTTTTGAAGAACAGATCTGTCTATTATACTGGGTAGATATTAACCTTTTTTGAATCTCATTTTTCTACACCTGTGAAACAGAATAAACATAATAATACCTACACTCCAGAGCTGTTGTTAGTGTCAGGTGAGAGGTATAGGAAGGGCTCTCTAATGATCAAATATGAAAATACAGAGATAACGATAGAAATGAAATCTTCATATTGGTTCATTTCTCATCTGAAATTGCACTCCTGTTTAATAACATTCTAAGAGTTCTAGAAAAAAAATAACATCTATTTCTTCTTTATTGACTATACCAAAGCTTTTGACTGTGTGGATCACAATAAACTGTGGAAAATCCTGAAAGAGATGGGAATACAAGACCACCTGACCTGCCTCTTGAGAAACCTGTATGAGAAGAACCGAAGAGCCTCTTGATGAAAGTGAAAAAGGAGAGTGAAAATGTTGGCTTAAAGTTCAACATTCAGTGCCGGGCTCCAGCCCCGGTGGATCCAGGGAATTTGAAGCATCGGTGAGGAAAAAAACTTTTTTATTTATTAATATAAGATTAGATTGGGAAATAATAGTATAGTAGGAAAATTTTAGATGTAGAAAAGAAGGCTGAATAACTTGGTTTACAGGAAAAACCAATAAAACCTCAAGACAAGAGGTTTACACCATCTACGTCAGGCCACCGGTGTCCGTTTGAATATCGGAGAGTGACCCGCCCTGGGCCCTCTCTCTTATGGATCTTAGCAGCCGGGACATGGCGAGCATCCATGCCCCAGATGGGAATTCAGCCAGAAATTAGAGAAAATAGGAGACACAGGGGAAACCAGTCTTAACAATAACTAGCCCCTTCCACGGACTGGCCCCTTCCAAGGACTGACCCCTCCAAGGACTGGCCCCACCTCTATTATCTAGAAACGCCTTTTATACCTTTTTAGATTGTACATAGAGATCAATGGTTAATACAAAATTATGCAGCGTTAGCAGCCCAAAAACCAGGCTTTCCTTTTGCATACCCTCCCATATACAAAAGGTCTCAGGTGGTTTACATTATCTTCTGGCCAAGAGGCCTGTTAACATTTTTAAGGCTCTCTTCCTGGGTAATTGTCTATCAACCAGAAAACTCCTTTTCCCTAGAAGTGTTTTTTCTTTACTCTGCATTACCCTCAAAATACTAAATAAAGTTACATTCCTGTAGGACAAAGAAAGGTGCAGAGAGTTATAATAAAGAAAGTACTTAACTCAAAGATCTAATATTGCTAATACCAGGTCTACTACCTGTTTTTCTATATACCAACTATATCTTACAAATAAAAATTTGGCAGCAAGTATTGGCTCAACAAGTGAAATCTTTAATCAGTTCTATTCTAATGATTATGACTCCTCGGAAGCCCCTACATTCCTAGGATGTTTAAGTTTCCTGTTCCTCCTGCAGTCGGGAGGCCTCAAACAATCACATGCGCAGCCTGCAGGCAGGCTAGAAAGCCATCAGAGAGGTTTTTGGATTGAAACACCCTTTCAAATGCAGAAGACTAAAGCCCTGAGTTTGACTTTTTCCAGAGAATGTCAGAAGAGTGGAAAAGCAGGCAGATTCTTATTTTTTGGGGTACATGCTCAGGAAATGCCAGGGGGAAAACCTGAGATCTGACTCTTTCTTGCCATCAAATCTCTGCCACGTGACCCTGTCATGGGTGGGATTCCTCACGCTGGCTTCTGGCAATTCAGAAAACAAAGATCATGGCATCTGGTCCCATCACTTAATGGCAAATACATGGGGAAACAGTGGAAATAGTGGCTGACTATTTTTTAGGCTCCAAAATCACTGCAGATGATGACTGCAGCCATGAAATTAAAAGACACTTACTCCTTGGGAGAAAAGTTACAACCAACCTAGATAGCATATTCAAAAGCAGAGACATCCCTTTGTCAACAAAAGTCCATCTAGTCAAGGTTATGGTTTTTCCAATGGTCATGTATGGATATGAGAGTTGGATTGTGAAGAAAGCTGAGTGCTGAAGAACTGATGCTTTTGAATTGTGGTGTTGGAGAAGACTCTTGAGATTCTCTTGGACTACAAGATCCATCCAATCCATTCTAAAGGAGATCAGTCCTGGGTGTTCATTGGAAGAACTAATGGTGAAGCTGAAACTCCAATACTTTGCCCACCTGATACGAAGAGCTGACTCATTTGAAAAGATCCTGATGCTGGCAAAGATGGAGGGCAGGAGGAGAAGGGGATGACAGGATGAGGTGGTTGGATGGCATTACCAACTCAATGTACATGAGTTTGGGTAAACTCCTTGAGTTGGTGATGGACAAGGAGGCCTGGCATGCTGTGGTTCATGAAGCTGCAAAGAGTCAGACACGACTGAACAACTGAACTGAACTGAACTGAACTGAATGGCATTTTTTAACCCTAATCCTCCAGCCCTTGGCAATCAACATTCTTCTCTCTGCATCTGAGTTTTGTTTTGGTTTTCAATTCATGTATAAGTGAGATCATAGAGTATTTGACTTTATATTTCTGCTTATTTTACTTGGCATAGTGCCATTAAAGTTCCTTTATGTTTTCACAAATTTCAGGATTCCCTTGAAATCCATTATATATATATATAGTCTCATTTTATTTTATCCATTCATCTGTCAATGCGCATTTGGCTGTTTCCAGATCTTGGCTATTGTGAATAACACTGCAATGAGCATGGGAGTCGAGATGACCCTTCAGATTCCTGATTTCATATTCTTGAATATATACACAAAAGCAGGATTGCATAATACAATGGTTTTGTTTTTAATTGCTTGAGAAACCTCCCTAATGTTCACTGTAGTGACTGAAAAAATTATATTCCCATTAATAGTATAGTTCCATTTTTCTCTACATCCTCACCAAACTTTTTTGTCTCACATATGAAATCATATGGCCATCCTAACAAATGAAAGGTGATTTCTTTTTTTTGTTATGAGTTGCATTTCTCTGATGATTAGCAATGTCAAGCATCTTCTCATGTTCCTGTGGCCATTCCTATATTTTCACTGGAGAAATATCTATTCAGTTCCTTTCTAATTTTTAAATCAGGTTATTTGTTTCTATGTTATTTAGTTGTAGAAATACCTTATATGTTTTAGATATTAACTCCTTATGAATATGTGATTTGCAAATATTTTCTCTAATTCTTCAGGTTGCCTTTTCATTTTGTTGATTGTTTATTGCAACATGTGGAAGCAGTCTGGATTTAGAACTTGAGATCTGGAACTTCAGGCTGATATGATGAGATGAGACTTAACTAACATGAAAGGTTTTACCTTCACCATCTGAGAGTCCTGAGATGACTTTTTTACAAGTTGGCAACCTCACTTGTTAGACACTGTCTACAAAGCCCTGTATCTACACGGAAAAGGAAAAAGACCCCAAGGGCCCCATCTTATAGCCATCCCTACCAAGGCACCATTCATGCAAGTGCAGCCATCTTGGACCCTCCTTAAAAGCCCAGCAATATGCTGATTACCAAAGAATGACCTTGATTCATGCCACTTGGAATGGAAGAATCATTCAGACACATTCTGCCTAAATTTATATGATCAGATACAGGGCAGTGAATGGAAAGATGCATACCCGGTGTGATTATATCAAAAACATATAAATAAACAAATGGATCCTTATTGATAATCAAGTACTCATCAATGTATTGTTTTACACATACCTGATTGTTTTTACATATAGATGAATACATGAATTCAATGCAGAGTATATAATATTGAATATGTATATACAAGTGGTTGCAATCACGTGAGGCTGGATACAGATCTGAGTGTGTAGAAGCATACACAGTTGTGTATTGCTGAATACAGACCGATGAATGTTTGGATACAGACATATGCCCATGGCTTTGAAACTTGTGCTTTAGTTCAGGCCAGCAAAAGACACTAAGACCTTTTTGAACAACAGTTGATTGAAAACATGAATCAAATATATATACAAAATTCTCTTTTTCAAAAAGGAAGCCAAAAAGCAAGATTTGTCTTCACTTTTAGGAGATCATTACAACTTTTCTTGAGCTATCATTTAATCCTTCACGATATGTATTTATTCTAGAGAAGAAAACAAAATACTAAAACATGCCAGTTTCTTCAGAATAATTATGTTGTGTTATGATACGCTGGACTTCCAGTTGGTAAAGAATCTGGCTGCAATGTAAGAGACCCCAGTTCAATTCCTGGGTCAGGAAGATTCCCTGGAGAAGGGATAGGCTACCCACTCCAGTATCCTTGGGCTTTGCTTGTGGCTCAGCTGGTAAAGAATTCACCTGCAATCCGGGAGACCTGGGTTCGATTCCAGGGTCAGGAAGATCCCCTAGAGAAGGGAGAGCCTAATCATATTTAGCAATGGCATGCCGAATATGTTTTTATGGAAATTTTCAAACTTTAAAGTTTAGAGGATAAGGGAAATGTGAGAGAGGAGATGGATAGAGGAGAAAGTGCCCCAGAATTGAACATCTTAGATGGTGTAAAACATGACCTACTAGGTAGAAACTTTTCAAGCGATGTGAAATGAATTATTATGTTGACAGACTATTTTACCTCTTTAGGGAAAATAGACTTACGTGTTTGCCCATGAAAAATGAAAATAAATTCTAGATGATTAAAATATAAAGTGTTTTTGGACTTTCCTGGTCGGCTCAGCTGGTAAAGAATCTGTCTGTAATGTGGGAAAGATCTGGGTTCGATTCCTGAGTTGGGAAGATCTGCTGGAGAAGGGAACAGTTACCCACTCCAGTGTTCAGGCCTGAAGAATTCCATGGACTACATTCCATGGGGTCACAAAGAGTCAGATATGACTTTCACTTTCATAAAGTGTTTTTAAAATTATTTTTTTAAAGTGGTTAAAGTGTATGAAATCACTTGAAGGAAATGGAATTTTTCAAAAGTGATATGGTAATAGAAATATAAAATCAAAAAATATTAAAATGGCATATTTATTTTAAAACACTCATAATTATACCAATTGGAAAATTAAGATTTGGTTTTATTCTACATAAAATTTCATTTCTTTAGATTATTTTATAAAAATGGCCTTGTTATTAAATTTAAATCTTTGAAACATTTTTCTTCAATCTTAAGATGTTAAGCAATAGAAACAAAATGATGTATAAATAAAGTATCTTGCATATAGAAAAACTGTATCTTCACTTCCAATATTAATAAGTGTGTTTGTGTGTGGAGTAATTTAAATTTTTAGTTATTTTTTTCTGAAATCTGTAACATAATAAACCCTATTAATTCTGAAAAAGATTGCATTATTTTAGACAGAAATATGGTAAAATCTTCCCCTAATCTAATAAATTAACAGTGTTAACTATATAGCTTAACTCATCATATAGAAAATAAGTCTATAGTCTCAAAGAGACATTTTATACCCCAAAACTATATGTACTTCCCCCAGGAAATCATAAAAATGCATTTCAAACAGATATATATTTTGAACTAGGAAATTTGAAAATATTAAAGTATATTTTGACCATTCAAATTATTCAATAAGAGATCTTTTTCATCATACCCAAGTTATTTAGCCTAAGGAGATACTACAGTTAAAAAATCACACATTACTTTCCTGAGAAGAGCAATTTTTCATTGAAAATAGGCCTCATTTTCCTCTTCTGATCAGAGCTTTTTCATGGCATTTTGCATCTCACCGCTTCTCAGAGTATAGATTAGAGGGTTCAGCATAGGGGTGACAATGGTGTAAAACACAGCCAAGGATTTATCAATGGGTAAAGTGGAAGGAGGTCTCACATACAGAAAAATACAGGGCACGAAGAAGAGGACCACCACCGTGATGTGGGAGCCACAGGTGGACGAGGCTTTGCGCCTCGCTTCTTGATTACGATTCTTCAACGAGCGCAGGATGACCCCATAGGAGATGAGTAACAGTGTGAAGATGACCACACAGATGGCCCCGTCATTGGCCAGCACTGTGAAGCCGATAATATGGATATCAGTGCAGGCCAGTTTTAACAAGGGGTACATGTCACATCCAAAGTGGTCAATGACGTTGGGACCACAGAAGGGAAGGTTGTAAACAAAGAGAATATGAGTGATAGCATGTAAAAACCCACCAGTCCAGGCCAACAGCAGTAACAGAATACATACCCGTTGATTCATGACTGTCATATAATGCAAAGGTTTGCAGATGGCCACATAGCGGTCATAGGCCATGACAACCAGGAGTAAAATCTCAGCACCACCAAATAAGTGCTCTGTAAAAAGCTGTGTCATGCAAGCTTGGAATGAAATGGTTTTTTTCACATAGAATAAGTCTGTAATCATATTTGGGGTGACTGTAGTAGAATAAACAGCATCCATAAATGATAAGTTGCCAAGAAAGAAGTACATAGGGGCATCCAGGGTTGGACTGACCACCACAGTCAGGACAACGAGGAGATTGCCCACCATGGTCACAGCGTAGATGAGCAAGAAGATGACAAATAGTATTTTCTGACCCTGGGGGCTCTGAGTGAGCCCCAAGAGGACAAACTCAGTTACATTGCTCCTTTGTTCCATAGGTCTTTCTGCATCTTTTACTTCAGAGTTCAGGACAACATTTCCTATAAATATAATTATTATGACTGATATTCTGATGTCTTATGATAATTTGTTCATTCATTCAACAAATGAGTAGTGTGATCTTATATTTTCAGATATTACTAATATGATCAAGGCTGTTTAAAACATCATCCTTAAACTCAAAATCTTGTACACTAATGGAGAGGTAATTAATTATAGACATTTGTGGGAAAAGGATACATCATTAAAAGAATGAGGTGTCACTGTTAGCTTTCCATCTGGAAGCTAATTATTATACATATAGCTAATATATATTAAAAGTTAAAAATTTATTAAAAGTTTAATAAAAAGGTAAAGCAAGATTTACTTTATATTTGCTATCCATTTCATAAAGGAAGTACACTTCTTCATTCTAGGGTTGGAAGAATATTCTTAACCAATCCTTGAAATCTCAAATAAGTTTATTTGACAATTTCATGTTTTTTAAGGATTTAGGAAATGATACCAAAATAGCAGTAGATGAAATGTTTGAAGGAAGAATTACATATTGGATGATATAGAGAGTTATCATCTATTGAAGAAAAGATAAATATAAAAGTATGAAATATGGAATAAAATATCAACAAAAAAATTAACAGAAGATGGCTTCTAAATGGCCAACAAACATGATAGGATGCATAAGCCCAGCTGTGAACAAAAAAATAGGACTTTAAATCAAGGTTTACTTATTACAGTATTTGTTCAAGTTCTTGAGGGTCACTCAGTCAAGGTCTACAGGTGTTACCTCATCTTTTAATTAACACACAATGTTTAGAGAACATATAAATTAAAACTATTATCAGATTTATATATCTCTACCCATGAAATTATCCCCAGATCATTACCTTTGAAATTAATTTCTAAGGATACTCTATCTTCAAGTAGGTAACTTTATTCCAGATCATTATTATTTGAAATTATTCAAAAGAAGTATTACAGAATAGAATCAATTGATTGAATCAACATATTTAATAATCATAATGGAGTTCTAACATGACTTATTAAAATCACAAAGGAAAACTCTAAAAGACTGAATTCTAACCCCATCCTGGGTTTCCCTGATGGCTCAGTGGGCAAAGAATCAGCCTTCCATGCAGGATACACGGAGGTGCAGGTTCAGTCTCTGGGTCAGGAAGATCCCTCTGAGGAGGAAGTGGCAACCCACTCCAGTATTCTTGCCTAGAAAATCCCATGGACAGAGGAACCTGGTGGACTACAATCCGAACGGTCCCAAAGAGTTGGACGTGACTAAGCAAGTAAGAGGACTTCCCTGGTGGCTCAGACGGTAAGGCATCTGTCTACACTGTGGGAGACCTGGGTTCAATCCCTGGGTCGGGAAGATCCGCTGGAGAAGGAAATGGCAATCCACTCCAATACTATTGCCTGGAAAATTCCATGGACAGAGGAGCTTGGTAGGTTACAGTCCATGGGGTCGCAAAGAGTTGGACACGACTGAGCGACTTCACTTTCACTTTCTTTCAAGCAAGTAAGAAAGCTCACCTCACCAATGTACTCTTGCAAAATTGAAAGCCTCGTTCAGAATTTTGTTTCTAAATATGCTTCCTGGGTTACCTGCCTATGAAGAAAGCTGTTCAATCCATGTTCTGGGCTCTGGTTCCTTCTTCCTTGTCCTTCATGCACTGATGCTATCTCTGGTAATGCAGAGAGTAAAATTCATGTAGCCTCATAGCACCTTGAACTGCTTCCTGTGACCAATGCTTTCCATGATTTCAGAAAATCAAAATCATCTCAGTTATTTTTAAAAATTACTTTTCAAATTACTGAGATTTTCAAAATGAATATGAACATTCTATTTCCTAAGGAACTCTGAATCTTGATTGTAAATAGAAACTCATAATGTTCACTGTTGGCTGAATATGTCCTGAAAACAAGCAAATATTAAATCAGTGTGTTAATCAGACAGAGAGAAAAAACTTCAAACTATGTGTAAATTGTTTATAATAAAATATTTTAAATATTTAGTAAAATATTTTTGGGGGCTTATAGCAGTCAAAGTGAAATCGTGAAATAGCTGTTGCAACATTTTTATTCTGAATCACTTACTGTCCTGTCTTCATACAGTGTTAATGAACTTTAGTGTTCCTGAAGGATGGCGAATAATTTCAATACACACTTTATTATGTTCTGAGTCCATCATTTCAGTTCCAGAAGAAGCCGGTCATGTGATTACTGTTGTAAACAAATGCGCTGCAGGTCGTGGCAAAGGGCTGTAAGCACTTTCTCTACATTTAAGTGCAGCACATACAACTGAGTCATTCAGTTCCTGCATCTCCAAGTATGATTTTGTCTAATTAAATTCATTGAGACCTTAATCATAATTTTGAGGGTAGATCTCCAGAGATGGTAGAAGAACAATCACCGTGTGAAACAAGACTTCTAAAATTTTTCCCTATGGGAAAAAACCATGAAAAGCAAATTTAGGTCATATCACCAAAAGAGAAATTCAAAGCTGGGAGAAAATGAAATATGTGAAAACATTCTTGTGAAATTATGTTCTTCAAAACAAGCAAATCTTTTTAAGTTTAAGCTTTATCCTTGAAGATGATATCTGAACCAATTTCCAATCATGAATGTTAATTTCAGAGCAAGTCATTTAAACCTTATTTCAAATGCAGATAAAATCTGTCACATAATTTCAGACACACAATTGATAGAAAATTTATCAGTTTTAGTATCATACTAGGAAAAGAAAAAAGTATTTGTGGGACTGTTCCATCTCAAAGTGTTCATGGGGCATCCACCAAAGTAGAAAATACCTAAGGCCATGACACAATTTGCAATAAATTTCTAAGAACTTAAATCATAAAGCAATGTACTTTAAATAGAAATTTATAACAAAAATGTAAGATTTTCCAATTATTTAGCCTAAAATCACTCATGACTATTTTCAAAAATATATTTTCAACAGAAACATTATGATATCAGTCAGTTCAGTTCAGTCACTCAGTCGTGTCTGACTGTTTGTGACCCCATGGATTGCAGCATGCCAGGCCTCCCTGTCCATCACCAACTCCTGGAGTTCACCCAAATTCATGTCCATTGAATTGCTGATGCCATCCAACCATCTCATCCTCTGTCATCCCCTTCTCCTCCTGCTCCCAATCTCTCCCAGCATCAGAGTCTTTTCCAATGAGTCGACTCTTCGCATGAGGTGGCCAAAGTACTGGAGTTTCAGCGTCAGCATCATTCCTTCCAAAGAACACCTAGGACTGATCTCCTTTAGAATGGACTGGTTGGATCTCCTTGCAGTCCAAGGGACTCTCAGGAGTCTTCTCCAACACCACACTTCCAAAGCATCAATTCTTCGGTGCTCAGCTTTCTTCATAGTCCAATTCTCACATCCATACATGACACCTGGAAAAACCATAGCCTTGACTAGACCGACCTTTGTTGGCAAAGTAATGTCTCTGTTTTTGAATATATTATCTAGGTTGATCATAACTTTCCTCTCAAGGAGTAAGCATCTTTTAGTTTCATGGCTGCAGTCACCATCTTCAGTGATTTTGGAGCCCAAAACAATAAAGTCTGACACTGTTTCCACTTTTTCTCCATCTATTTCCCATGAAGTGATGGGACCAGATGCCATGATCTTTGTTTTCTGAATGTTGAGCTTTAAGCCAACTTTTTCATTCTCCTCTTTCACTTTCATCAAGAAAATGAAAAGCTTTTTAGTTTCTCTTCACTTTCTGCCATAAGGGTGGTGTCATCTGCATATCTGAGGTTATTGATATACATGTATATAAATATATATAAACATTATGATACACATGTATATAAAACTATATGAAAATATTTGTAAGAGATATATATTAATATATATAAAGGATCATGTATAATACATTACAATGTGCATAAATTATCTGGATGTAGCTATCTGTGTGATTAGAGAGAATTTTATAGATTTAAATGCAAATATTAGAAAACAATAGACACTTTAAAGAATGAACTAAGCTTCTGTCTCAAAATGCTAAGAAAGAAAATTTAAAATAAACATGAAGAACATTGTAGTGTGGAAAGTGTTGAGAAGTCATACATCATTAAAAGAGTAATTTATGTAAAGTAAAGAATACCAGGAGTTGATCCTTTTGAACATTGAATAAATTATAATTTCTAGCCAAATGGACTAAGAAAAAATAAGAGAAAAACCAAATTATCAGAATCAAGACTGAAGCGAGGGCCATCATTGCAGATTCCACAAATTTTAAAAAGACAACAAAATGATATGATAAAAGAATGTATGGCAGTTAATGTGCCAAGAAAAGAAAACAGACCATTACTATGAAAAACACAATGATCTAAACACACATTGAGAAATAATTTAAAACTGGGATAATCTAAGTGCAAATAAATTGAATATTTAGAGTCTAACATTCTCCTGCAAGATAGTTCATTCCCATGGAGCTTTAATCAATTAATTTTACATGACAACTAATCAAGAGATAACTTGTTACACAACATTTTCATAGAAGTAATGAAAAATGTACTTAATTCATTTTATGCACCCAGCATAACCCTTACACCAGCATGACACAAGGGCATCAAGTGGAAATAATTAGATTAATAGCTCACATTGGCAAAGACACAAAATTTTGAAAAAAATACTGTTTTGATTCCTATGGTTGTTTTATTTGAGGATATTTTTTTTAATATATTGCTGATACAGGTCTTGAAGTTGGTCCTGGGTTATGCTCAGTCTAGAACTAGTCACATCCCACAACTAATGAAAATTTTTCTAAGTATTCAACCAACAGCACTGCCCCTGTGAACTATGAGG
>SJXQ01011680.1:0-28555 GCA_006408695.1 Aepyceros melampus
CTGGGTTATTTAATAGTTCTTTTTTCTTTTTTTTAAGAATGGTTTAGTCATAATTGAACATAATTGACTATTCTTCATCTACACAGCAGGGGTCAAAACAAGAGGAAATGAGCCCCAACTGCAATATGTGGGATTTAGATTAAACCTAGGGCAGAACTGGCTGAGTGGGATGCATTACTATGGAAGGGTATGGAATTTCCTATGGGGTAGATCTTTAAAAATAGTCTCTCAAGTGTCAAGGCTAATTTAAAAATTAAATCCTGTCTGAACAGTAAGTCTGGAGACTGATGAATTGGGAGGTATAGGATTACATCATAAGAGACCTTCTAATCTTAAAATATATTGATTATCTTGAAAATAATACTAGTTATGAGTCAAGATATTAGAAAATCAGGGAGAGCTAATATCTGTGTTATGCCTTATTATTTTATCTCCCCCTCCCCATTAATCTGGGCAGCAGTTTGGGCATTTGCCAAGTAAATTATAATTATCTATTGATGAGATTTAAATCTCTTTATTCTACCACAAGCATTCAGAAAGACTGGATAGACAGGTTGGGAAATTTCTGCTTTAAGGAACAGTAATAACAACAGATTCTACTGCCCCTGAAATGTTTCACTTTATCAGTTTTATTCTCTTAGTGCCTTCTAGATGATTACTAGCTGAACTAGATGCTGTGGGAGTACAGAAAGGGAAAAGGTCATGGTTTCTAACCCTTAAGAGTGTGTGTGACATCTATGGGGTTACTGCATAAATCCTTGTGAAAAATTAGTGCACAGTATCAGCCAAAATTACTCAATAATGTGATAAGGGCAGTTTATGCTGGAAGAGTTGGATGGTGGTTTTATGGGTTGGAAGTATCACAGAGGAGATAGGTTTTAAAGGATGGGAAACAGTTAAGGAAAAGCAGGGAGGGAGAAAGGACATGTCTGGTAGCATGTGAGCAGAGGGATGGAAGTGAGGGTGTGTGTGTGAAGGTCATATTCTGACCCACTGAAGAGCCCCACGTAGATACAGCCTTTGGACAGATTCACAGCTGTTCATATGTCTCACAAAGCTTCTATGACTTGCTTTTGCTGACATCTGTGATCTTATCTCATCCTAACTTTTTGTTCACTCCCACTCCCTTTTCTTTGTCACAAAGTAGAGTCTGTTTGCAAAGAAGGCAATGGCACCCGCTCCAGTACTCTTTCCTGGAAAATCTCATGGACGGAGGAGCCTGGTAGGTTGCAGTCCATGCGGTCGCTGAGCGTCGGACACAACTGAGCGACTTCTCTTTCCCTTTTCACTTTCATGCCTTGGAGAAGAAAATGGCAACCCACTCTAGTGTTCTTGCCTGGAGAATCCCAGGGACAGGGGAGCCTGGTGGGCTGCCGTCTCTGGGGTCGCACAAAGTCGGACACGACTGAAGTGACTTAGCAGCAGCAGCAGCAGAGTCTGTTTGAATTCAAATTCCAATTCTGCCACTTTCTAACTCTATGACCTTGAACCTTGGTTCACATCAAAATGGAGACAATAATAGCACATATTTCAAGGAGTTGTGAGGGTTAAATAAGTTAATAGATGTAAAGTCCTTAGAATAATACCTGGCAGCAGTATATTTTACAGTTAGTAAAATATTATGTATTCTAAGTATTATTAAAAATATACATGTAAATAAATTATTGTAAATATTAACAAGATAAATAGATATTATCAAAAACAATAAAATATTATCTATTTTTATAATTATCAACACTGAATTCAATCCTTTAAGCCTTCTCCTCCTGGTAGCCTGTCCTTTTTTCAGCTTTTTATTTTATATTGGAGTATAGCCAGTTAAAAATGTTGTAATAGTTTCAGGTAGACAGCAAAGGGACTCAGCCATGCATATACATGTATTCATTCTCCCCCAGACTCCCCTCCCATCCAGGCTGGCAGAGTTCCTCTTGCTATATAATAGGTTCTTGTTGGTTATCCATTTTAAACATGGCAGTGTGTACATGTTGATCCCAGTCTCCTGAACTGTCCCTTCCTCCCACCCCAGTTATAAATATTTAATTCGTCCTTTAAGCCTTCTCCTCCTAGTAGCCCGTCCTTTGCTACGCAGCTTGCGTTTGCATCATCCCATGTCCTCGCTGTCCCTTGTTCTTACCTGGCTCACAGCACGTCCTGTTCCCCACTCTAATCCTAGTTGACATGTTCATCTCATCCTGGATTGTAGAGTCTGGAACCAGCCATGTCTCGTTCATTTCTGTATCCTAAAGCCTACAACCAGGAGGGCAATGTGTGTTGAATAATTAGGGG
This sequence comes from Aepyceros melampus, assembly GCA_006408695.1. NCBI lineage: Eukaryota > Metazoa > Chordata > Mammalia > Artiodactyla > Bovidae > Aepyceros > Aepyceros melampus. Next base: position 2,287 of record SJXQ01011680.1, read on the forward strand.
AGTGAATGAATAATTGACAGAAACATACAAGCTGTGGATTCACATGTTATGCTCTCTATCCACCTCCATCTTGTTCAGTTATTAATGCTAAAAGTTGTATCAGCCCCACCCCCCTGCAAAGTCAGTGGAATATGTAATGAAGGTGTATGGGTCAAAATTCAATGATTTGAAATAAAATTAAAAATAAAAAATGTTTAAATTTAGAAAATTCATCCCTTGTCTCATTGTTTTTAGAATAAAAATCCATACATTTTGCCATGGCCTACCAAAAATAAAATCAGTGATTTGTTATGATTGGTCTCAGTTATACTCAAGAAATCTTTACAAAGTGGGTTTGCATTTATATTTCAAAATGGAAAGGCTAATACTAACTATACAGTCTTAATAATCATGCTGTACCTTCAAGATCAATTCAGCGTAATCAAGACATGAGATATTTCTATAATCTAATTGTGATCTATACTTTCTGATGTTTTTCTTTGTAAATTCTTAGACTCTGGAGGTGTAGGTGAAACACAGCTAGGAATCAGGAGATCTACAATGAACCTGTCTGGTCTTCAGATCCTCTCCTTTGAGAGTTTGAACTAAATGGCCTGACTCGGTTCTCTTAGCTCAGGAAATCTGTGCTGCAATAGCGATTATCAACCAGATTCCCTGAATGAAGACTAGTGGTCTAGTCAATAAGATCATACAGGTTTATTAGTCACACAACCAGTCACTTTCTAATTGTTTATTTCTTTTTTTTATTTGTGCAGAAGCTCTAACAGATAAAATTTTAGTATGGAGACTGTTTATGTCTTAATGAAAAATAAAATGGCAAACCTAGAATGCTTTATGTGAAAACAAGTAAAACTCTCTAAACTATTAGTTAATAGTAGTCATAATAATGCTATTACTTGTTAGTTATCAGTATGACAATTTAAGGAACTCTGGTGCACAAAGTAATCACTTTTAAACACAATTTTTGTTACATACTTTTATATTTATATATAAAGATAAAATATGTATTTATCTCAATTAGATAATCCATTATTAGAAAATGCATCTATTAAAAAATCAGATAGGCTTGTTGTATGTGCTTTCATCCATCTGGCTCTTTTTGAGGATGCGGCATTTGAAGGCTGTAAATGTAATGCTGAAGTAGCTGGAACATCACACACAGTATCCTAGGCATCTTAGCAGCCATGTGGGTTAGATCAGATCATCTGTGGTGGATCAGATCAAGTACTAAAGAAGCAACAGGTGCTGATGAAATTAGCCATGGCAGATTCAGTCTGTTACTCTTATCTATTAATTGGATTGTTTAGCGGCTAATCTGAATGTATATCTCTACCGTTTAGCAACTGGAGTTAATTAACACAGCCAGTCTGACTCTGCTATGCTCTGATTAACTGAGACATAGATGTGACCACTGCTGTCCGGGTTCAGACAGACAGCAAAAATAGGATGAGGCAGGCGTTTATCTGGGAAGATGATCAGACTTCAAATAGCCATTTCAGTTTTGCCATCCACACTCCAGCACTCCAAGGAAAGTGTTTCCATTCCTACTTTTTTCTACTGTCATTTGTAAAGTTGCATTATTTTCGAAATATATAAAACATACTTTTCCACTTTCCTTACAATATCCCCTCTCTGGTGGTCTGTCTCTTTTTCTCTCTCTAGGCTAGGCAGTAAATAATATTGCAAGCATTCTGGTGGTATAACATAATAGCCAAAACTTTTACAGTTAGATGGGCCTGGATTGATGTTCTTCTTTTCTGAGTAAATGGAAGTTACAATATCTACTTTCTAAGGTTGAAGGGTTAAAGGCTACTAAGAACAGGAAATCCTTAGTACATGGTGAGTGATATATACTGATTTATCAATTAATGTTCACTCTTGTTTCCAAGTAGTAATAGATGATAGTCACTAGAAGTAGATAGCCATTTTTGTCCTTTTCCCATCATCACTTGATAGAAAGTTTTGCTTACCTTTTACCAGCTTCACTGTTGCCTGAAATGGAAAATGACATCCCAAAGATGAGTGGCAACCCAGAAAAGTATAGTGTTGTTTAGAAGCAACATAATTTATTTTCCTCTTTCATCATCTAATTATCAGCTGGTATTAGTAAATAGAGAAACAACTGAAACATTAGCCAGCTAAATGAAATACTGGCTCTAAGGTATACATCTCATTACTTAAATATAGTTTAAAAGCTGACATAAGGTGAGTGAATCATTCTAATCTTTTGACAGACACCTTCATTGTGAAGTAGAGTGCTATAGATGGAAGGAAAAACTGAGTCGTAAGATTTCATCCAGCTTTGGCTTCTACAGCTGAGGGGAGATACAGATAATATGTGGGAGGTTTGGAGAAAAGACACAGAGATGCCAAGGGGCTGCAAGGTGAAGTCTGGGAGGAAATGCTAGAGGGGTGATAATTATAAAGCCTGGAATGAAGCTTGGATAAAAACGGCCTCAACCTATAAAAAGAGTTGAAACTCAGCTGTGCAGTGTCTGTGCGCAGACAAAGCCAGGCCAGACTCAGACAAGGAAGACGAGAACCCTCTCATCCTTTGTGGTCTTTAACCTTACCCCCATGAAAAGGAAGCCCGTTTCCACAGGTCCATCTTTCTTCTCTCTCTCTCTCTTTTTTGGCTGCACTGAGTCTTCATTGTGGTATGCAAGCTCTCTAGTTGTGGCACATGGGCTTAGCAGCCCCACAGCCTATGAAATCTTATTTCCCTGACCAGGGATCGAACCTGTGTCCTCTACATTGCAGTGGTGGTTTAGTTGCTAAGTTGTGTCTGACTTTGTGCAACCTCATGAACTGTAGCCCGCTGGGCTCTCTGTCCATGAGGCTAGGTTTGTAGCCGCTTAGACCACCATGGAAGTCCCCCTCTGCTCTTTCTTCCTTACACCCTGTCTGCCTCAACTGCTGCTTCTCTCCAATGTGTCTGTGGAAATAATATAATATTTGTAGCTGGAAGTTCTGAATATGAAATTGCAGCTGGTAATTTGATTAGATATATAAATTTGAGCCAGTTCTCAATTTTACTTTTAGAAAAAAAAAAAAAATGTTTCCTAAGGTGTAAAAGAAAGGGAGTAATTTCAGCCTCATAGGGTTGCTGAGAGGACAAAATAAAATAACTAGTGCTAAAATCATTCTGTAACACGTAGAGTAAATATGAATGTGGGTTTTTAGTATGATCAATGTGTTTCCCCACTCTTTACATCTTTCCTTTCTCCCTTGCAGTTCCAAGTAGCAAACAACAGAGAAGACAGATAGAAAATGGACTTCTCACCTTTCTTTATAAAGTAGCTTCTTATCTTTGAGCAAAGGCTTAGTGATAGAGGAATAGGCCTTAGTCTCTCTGAGGCTTTCTTCTAGTCTTGTGATTTCATGACAAATAAGCCTTTACATATTTCCTTTGTGGAATTGTTTATTTTTTTCTTCAGAGCCCAGAGCAATAACAATTCCCTTCTAAATTTACACTTGGAGGCTCTGGACATGTCCTAAGGAGAAAACTAAGGAAAAAAACCCATTTCCAAGCATGGTTATATTGATGTGGATGGTGCAGCCAGCCCATTCCAGGTTTACCAGCACCAAACCTTGCTTAATGCTTCCTGCAGCCAATGTGGCTTTAAGCCTGCCCTGTTTGCGTCTTGCAGAAGGAGACCAGAGTCCCAGCCCCTCTGCATTGGCCATTATTTCCATGGTAATCCCAACAGAGGTCAAACCTCTGCATCCTGCTCTTTGAACTGTGCTACCCAAATGACATGGGCTGAGTCCTAGAGCCCTCTCATTATCCTGGCTTGTCCAAAATCACAACAAACACTGACGTAGCTCTACAGTGCTGGCCTACCAGCGCTAGATTTGTTCACAGTGAGACCTGGGTTCTGCCAAGTGGAAGCTACAACTTTGTGCAGTTTCCTCATAGTCAAATCCAGGGTTTCACAGGAAGGTGGAGAATCACGTTTGTTTTGTCCTTCATCTGTTTCTGTCATTAGAGACTGCGTTAGTTTCCTATGGCTATCATAACAAAGCATCACAAGTGAGTAGCCTAAGCCGCAGAAATTTACTGCTTTGCAGTTCTGCAGGTTGGAAACCTGAAATCAAGGGTTGGCACTATCAATTCCTTCTGGGGACTGTGGGGAGAGTCTGCTTCAGCCTTCTCTCCTATCTTCTTGGCTTCTGTATCACCCTGATCTCTGCCTTCATTTTCACGTGGCATTCTTTCTCCCTATGTGCATGTCTGTGCCTCAATTTCCCCTTTTTAAAAAAACACCAGTCATATTGGATTAGAGCTCATCTTAGTTTAGTATGACCTCAAAGAATTACCTCTGCAACAACCCTTTCCCAAGTAAGGTTACATTCTAAGGTACTGAAAGTTAAATTTTCAACATACGAATATTGCTGGGACACAGTTCTACCCATAAGAGGGACACATATATCTTAATTATATCTTGATATAGAGTATATTGAATAATCAAAATGTGTAAAACATTCTTCTGGGTACTATAAGTAAAGTCACTCAGTCGTGTCCGACTCTTTGTGACCCCATGGACTGCAGCCCACCAGGCTCCTCAGTCCATGAGATTCTCCAAGCAAGAATACTGGAGTGGGTTGCCATTTCCTTCTCGGTACTATAGGCATTACTTAAAGATCAAAGTTATGAATAATCCCTGTTACTAAGAATTTACCTTTTAGTAACAGAAGTCAATGAATTGATAAAGAAGTTGTGGTTCATATACACCATGGAATAAATTATTCAGCTCTAAAAAGGAATGCATTTGAGTTAGTTCTAGTGAGGTGAATGACCCTAGAGCCTGTACAAAATGAAGTAAGTTAGAGAAAGACAAATATAATATTCTAACACATATATTTGGATCTAGAAAGTTGGTACTGAAGAACCTATTTGCAGAGCAGCAATGGAGATGCCAACATAGAGAACAGACTTTTGGACACAGTGGTGGAAGGAGAAGGTGGGATGATTGCAGAGACTAGCTTAGAAACATATCCATCACCATATGTAAAGTAGATAGCCAGTGGGAATTTGCTGTATGGCACAGGGAACTCAAAGCCTGTGACAACCTGGGAGGTGGGGAGGGAAGGAAGTTGGAGGGAAGGAAGGTCTCAGAGGCCTTATTCATCTTGATATATGGCAGAAACCATTACAATATTGTTAAATAATTACCATCCAATTAAAAATAAAAAATTTGAAAGGAAGCCAACCCTTGTGGCTGAGAAAAATTAAACAAATATATGTAAAGAATCTGACCAAAATTAATAGTAGATCTCCAACATTTTTAAGCCACAGAAAAGTATTTGAGATTGGAAACCCAATATAGAAAATAGAGAAAGCACATTTGCTTTGATTCAAATGAGGCAGAAATTTACAGTGACTTCTGCCCACATCTTTTCATGACAGCCATTGAGTCTTTGCATGGAAGAAATATAATCCAAGCAGAACTCCATAGAATAGTTGGATCTGGAAAGGCAGAGCTGAGGAATGGGGGTGTTCAGGAATGGAGCTCATAGTATGTGAACAATAGGTGGAGTCAGGGACATAGAAGGGGTCATCAGAAACTACAGATTTGAGCTTTTTGGGACAGTGGAAGCAAATACAGAAAAGATTGGCATCCTGAGGTGGAGGATTTCATCATAGCTCGAATGAATTCAGATCCTCGAAAGGAATTCCAGAGGACTGAAAACTAAGCTCGTTCCCCTGTGACCTCCATATAATTTGAGTCATCTTATTTCCTTGCCTGTGTCATCCTCATTTTGATGGTTCCTAGGTTCCTTTTTTTTTTTTTTTTTTTTTTTTTCCGTAGAAAAGCAGTACTGAAACAATCTTAGAATTGATAAGGAACTACATAGTTTGCTTTTTCTAATAGAACGCCTATAGGGTCTTCAGGAAGATAGAATTGTTTTGGTTCTATTGATGTCAGCCCCATAGCCCAGGCTTCTGTCCCAGGCTCTGTCCCAGATACTAAAATGGGCAGCTATCTGTCATCCACATAGATATTTTCTTAGAAGTTTACCCAGGCACCATTCTCCACTTTTTCTCACCACCAGTAGCTCTTTTTGTATACCTTTTAGGACTAAAAAGCAAAATGAAAAGAGAGCACAAAATAGGCAGGTATAAAATGAAGATGGGAGTGACCCATTATTTCATGGACTCAAAGGGCCATAAATGGAGGTAGATCAGGAAAAGCCCTGATAGGAAGACAAACTTCAACTTAGATTATTCCATAGATTCCAGTTGCTCTAAGTGACACAGAATTAGAGAATAGAAAATCAGCACATCCATACTCCATAATGGCTAGGAAGATAGAGGACTGGAGCTAAAAGTTAGGTATGTACTTTTGCTCTTCAGATGGACATATGAGCCTGGGTGTCTACTCACCCAAAATGAAAAGGAAATGGAGCTGGGAAAATTTGGATAGTGGATGACTTCTTAGAGAAGCAAGCAAACAAAAAAGAATGTTATATAGTACAGTGTATGGAAGTAGAATAGCATTTCAGTAGTTTATAACTAAATGAATAGAGCTCAGAAAGTGAGTTTCTGCAGGGAAAGTAAAATTTAATACAAATTTAACAAAATCACCCAGTTATTGGACAAACACCTAGTTTATAAGAAGTTAAAAGTCTAATGATACAGAAGCAAAAGTCATCCAGAGAAGTAGTGCTATAAAAATAAACATTGGGAGTGGGATTTAATTTTTATAAACAACCACAAGTTAAGCATGTGATGCAGATGAAAGTCTGCTGGTAAAGGGAAGAATTAATGTTGCAGAAAATCAAATGCTTAATGTCAAGGGTGAGTAGGTAAGTGCCCAGGATGCAGAGGTAAGATGGAGAAATGACAGTAATAGGAGAGAAGATAGCAGATAGTGAAGACAGATCAAAGATCCAGTATAAAAATTATGAGTGAACCTAAGGAAAATGCCAAACAATGAGAGCAGTGCGATAAGCAAAGACAAATTGAACAATAATGTCTTCACTGAAAAACAAACAAACAAACAACAACAACAACAACAAAAGCCTGGAGTATATGGAGTGAAAAAGCTTATAATGTTGCAAAAAATTATGAAAAGAGATCCTATGCCAGCTATATCTTAGCCAATCTTATGAATAATCAGTGACAGCAGTGTCCCTACCCGAAATAGGTGGACGCTCAAATTAAGTTAAAAATAAATGAGAATTTATATTCAGGGAGACTAATTACAAATGAGTGAGTGAGATGTAGGAGAACCAAAAGGAATAATGTAAGAGCCCAGGGCTTGCTCAGCCAGCTGCCACTACCCCTAGGCCTAAAAGGAAAAGAAGATGAGAAAGGTGTGGTTGGATCCAAACTGTGAATGTGTTATGTAAAACAGGCCACATTGAAGTGATCAGTGACTTTGTTAAAAAAAATATACTAACTTGAGGTGAACTGTGGAATATTCCTAAAGAGATGAGAATACCAGGCCACCTTACCTGTCTTCTGAGAAACCTGCATGCAGGTCAAGAAGCAGCAGTTAGAACTGGACAGGGAGCAATGCATTGGTTCAAAATTGGGAAAGGAGTTCATCAGGTTGAATATTATCACCCTGCTTATTTAACTTTGTATATGCAAAGTACATCATGAGAAACACTGGATTGGATGACTCAATAGCTGGATGATATCACTTTAATGGCAGAAAATGAAGAGGAATTCAAGAGCCTTTTGATGAAGGTGAAAGAGGAGCATGAAAAAGCTGTCTTAAAACTCAGCATTCAAAAAATGAAGATTGTGGTATCTGGTCCCATCATTTCATGGCAAATAGATGAGAAAAAAGTGGAAACATTGTAAGATTTCATTTTCTTGGGCTCCAAATCACTGTGGACGGTGACTGCGGCCACAAAATTAAAAGATGCTTATCCATGAAAGGAAACCTATGACAAATCCAGAGAGTGCATTAAAAAGCAGAGACGTCTCTTTGCCAAAGAAGGTCTATCTAGTCAAAGCTATGGTTTTTCCAGTAGTCATGTATGGATGTGAAAGTTGGACCATGAAGAAGACTGAGCACTGAAGAATTGGTGCTTTTGAACCATGGTGCTAGAGAAGACTCTTGAGAGTCCCTTGGACAGTCAATCCTAAAGGAAATCAACTCTGAATATTCACTGAAGGACTGAAGCTGAAGCTCCAATACTTTGGCCACCTGATGGGAAAAGCTGATTCACTGGAAAAGACACCAATCTTGGAAAAGATTGAAGGCAAGAGGAGAAGGGGGTGACAGAGGATGAGATGGTTGGATGGCATCACTCACTCGATAGACAGGAGTTTCAGTAAACTCCAGGAGATAGTGAAGGACAGGAAAGCCTGGTATGCTGTAGCTCATGGGGACGCAGAGAGTCAGACAGGACTTGGTGACTGAACAACAACAACAACTTGAGGCAACTTCCTGAGGGTAAAATATATGTTAATCTCACTCTCTTTTTCCTTCAATCTCTTGGCCCCATAAGCTAAGTGCAATAGAAAACACAGAGCAGGAATCCCAATGATGTAAGATATTCAAACCAACCCCTCACTGCAGAGAAAAGCATGGAAAAGGGATGTGATGAATAGATGAAAGATACTTGGCACAGAAATCCATCCTCCGTACACACACACAAAAATCATATATTTCATAATGGAAGGTATTAAACATGGATGAATGAATGGAGCGAATAAGAACGGAGTAGCAGGCTTAGTAAATATTTTTGTGTTTATGATTATTAATATATCTTAAAACAAAATGCATGTTCTTTGATAGAGAACATATGTAATATAAAATAATTAATGATTACAGCCTATGTTTCAAGACCACAGCTTTAGAATAAGATAGGAGGGATAAATTGATTAATTTCTGATCTCATATGTATATGGGAAAGATAAGAAGCATTATTTTATTTTTCTCCCTGATAATTAGAAAAAACTATATTTGTGTTTAGAAAACTTAAAGGTTAATTCAGGTAGGTAAAAAATATACTTTTTAGTTGACTGGAGAAAGTTTAAATTCCACCTAGCAAAAGGTAGTTTTAAAAAAGACAAAATAAGAGGACTGGAGTAAGACAAAAATATTTTTAACGGTAACTACATGTTCCAATCTTAATAAAGGCTGAAGATATTCAGATTAGATTTGAGAAATCAAATAGTATGCTGCTTTACAAAATACAATAAACTAAATGAAAAAGAAATAAAAATGATATTATTCACTATGATATATAATAATTGTTCTCATACATTTTGATCTAAGGGTATCGTTATCCTCTAAAAAGTTATTGAGAATCCAAAGTCTTTATTCTTGTGATTATATTTATCTATATAGATTGCATTTCAAACTAAAACTGAATTATTTTTAGTCATGTTAATTGATCTATATACATTAAAATTAGCCCTTACATGTGCAGGTCTATGAATTTTGACAAATCTCTGGACTCTTGTATCCACCAATACAATTAATATACAGGATGCTCTCATGACCTTTTGATGTTAAATCCTTCTTTCTATTCCCAGCCTTGTTTTATGACCCTATATTGGCAAACGCCATATAAATGGAGTTATATCTCATACAGCCTATGGAGTCTGGATTCTCTCACTGACCATGATGGTTTTGAGATTCATCTATGTTGCTGTATGGATCAGCAGTTTGGTCCTTTTCATTCCTGTGTACTGTTCTACTACATAGTTGCACCATGGATTCTTTACTGATTCACTACTCAGTGGGTATTTGGGATTTTCAAACTTTTGGTTATTAGAAATAAAGATGCTGTGAAGAGTTTTGTATAGATTTTTGTGTGGCTATATGTCTCCATTTCTCTGGTAAAATCTCAGGAGTGGGATTGTTATGACACACAGTAAGTGTAAGAAACAACTTTATAAAAAACAGTTCCAAAGTGTTGGACATGTTTGCATTCTAATGAGTTCCACATATTCAGTATTCCTGCTGAAACTTGACTTTTGCCAGTTAAAAACTTTTTAGTTCAGATGTTCTAATAGAAGTGTGCTGCTGCTAAGTCGCTTCAGTCGTGTCCAACTCTGTGCTGCCCCATAGATGGCAGCCCACCAGGCTCCCCCATCCCTGGGATTCTCCAGGCAAGAACACTGGAGTGGGTTGCCATTTCCATCTCCAATGCATGAAAGTGAAAAGTGAAAGTGAAGTTGCTCAGTCGTGTCCGACTCTGAGCAACCCCATGGACTGCAGCCCACCAGGCTCCTCCGTCCATGGGATTCTCCAGGCAGGAGTCCTGGAGTGGGGTGCCATCGCCTGCTCCAATAGAAGTGTAGTATTATCCTATTGTGATTTTAGTTTGCATTTTTCTAATGACTAATGATGTTGAAGATGTTTTTAGTGCTAGTTTGCTTTCTGTGTATCTTCGGTAATGTGTGTATTCAAATCTTTTGCCCATCGAGTTATTTAATTTTTATTGAATCTTAAGAGTTCTTGATATCTTCTAGATACTTGTCCTTTATTATATTTATGTTTTGCAAAATATTTTCTTCTATTCTGTGGCTTGACTTTTCTTTTTTCTAACAGTGTTTTTCAAAGAGCTGAAATTTTAAATTTTGATCAAGTCCAATTTATCAATTTTTATTTTATGGTTGACTCTTTTGTATCCAATCTAAGAAAACTTTGCCTAACTCAAGGTCACTGGACTGTCTCTTATGTTTTCCTCTAGATATTTTATGAAAGCTGAGAAAATTTTAAAGCACAAAACACACAAACTTACATACTGTTAGCAGTCAGAGTGAGATGTATGTATGGATCAGAGCTATTCCTGAGAGAATATGAAGAAGGAAAATAATATCTAGAATTACTCTGAAAATGTTGAACTCATGAGCTTTCTGAAAGGTTCTCAAGGACTGACAGGAGTCCCTAGACCACATATGAGAAACATTGATCTAGAATGTGAAGATGATAAACACAAATTATGAGTGCCAATGTTAAATTACAAATGAAGGAAAAGTGAAGGCAATAGATTATAAAAGGCAGAAGGATGTTTTCTTATTGACACATTCTCTTTTACCCAATGAAATTATGATAGCTTTAAGTTTTATATGTAATAACACAGATATCAAATATATTTTAAAAGTTTGGAAATATAAGAACACATTAAAATCTTTTTGCAGTTATATTTAAAGAAATTGTTATACCTTTTTATTTGTTTAGCAAATAAAGAGCACAGTAATAGAGATACACACATTTTAAAAAGAAAGAATTATTTTAATTGTATGAAACTTTATATATACTTCCTAGAGTAATGGAGATAAAAACAAAAATTAAACATGTGGGACCTAATTAAACTTAAAAGCTTTTGCATAGCAAAAGAAACTATTAACAAGGTGAAAAGTCACTCTTAGAATGGGAGAAAATAATAGCAAATTAAAAACTGACAAAGGATCAATTTCCAAAATACAGCAGCAACACATTCAATTCAATGATAGAAAAGCAATCAAAAAGTGAGCAGAACACCCAAACAGACATATCTTTAAAGAAGACATGGAGATGGCTAACAAAGGCATGAAGAGATACTCATTATTAGAGAAATGCAAGTCAAAACTACAGTGAGACATTACCTCACACCAGTCAGAATGGCCGTCATCAAAAGTCTACAAACAATAAATGCTGGAGAGGCTTGGAGAAAGGGAACCCTCTTGCACTATTGGTGGTAATGTAAATTGATACAGCCAGTGTGGAAGACATTATGGAGGTTCCCTAAAGAAACTAGGAGTAAACCTACCATGCTAAGTCACTTCAGTTGTGTCCGACTCTGTGCAACCCCAAAGATGGAAGCCCACCAGGCTCCCCCCTCACCGGGATTTTCCAGGCAAGAACACTGGAGTGGGTTGCCATTTCCTTCTCCAATGCATGAAAGTGAAAAGTGAAAGTGAAGTCGCTCAGTCATGTCCGACTCTTACTGACCCCATGGACTGCAGACTACAGGCTCCTCCGTCCATGGGGTTTAAGTCACTTCAGTTGTGTCCGACTCTGTGCAACCCCAAAGATGGAAGCCCACCAGGCTCCCCCCTCACCGGGATTTTCCAGGCAAGAACACTGGAGTGGGTTGCCATTTCCTTCTCCAATGCATGAAAGTGAAAAGTGAAAGTGAAGTCGCTCAGTCATGTCCGACTCTTACTGACCCCATGGACTGCAGACTACCAGGCTCCTCCGTCCATGGGGTTTTGCAGGCAAGAGTACTGGAGTGGGGTGCCATTGCCTTCTCCGACCATATGACCCAACAATCCCACTACTGGGCATATACCCTGAGTACACCATAATTGAAAAAGACACTTGTACCCCAGTCTTCATTGCAGCACTATGTACCATAGCTTGGGCATGGAAGCAACCTCAATGTCCAGCAGCAAAGGAAGGAATGAAGAATCTATGGCATATTGAGGTGAGGTGAGGTGAAGTCGCTCAGTCGTGTCCGACTCTTTGCGACCCCGTGGACTGTAACCTACTAGGCTTCTCAGTCCATGGGATTCTCCAGGCAAGAATACTGGAGTGGATTGCCATTTCCTTCTCCAGAGGATCTTCCCAACCCAGGGATCGAACCCGGGTCTCCCGCATTGGAGGCCGATGCTTTAACCTCTGAGCCACCAGGGATAAAAAGGAACAGATTTGAGTCAATTCTAATGAGGTGGATTAACCTAGAGCCTTTTATACAGAGTGAAGTAAATCAGAAAGAGAAAATTATCATGCATTAATGCTTATATATGGAATCTAGAAAAATGGTACTGATGAACCTATCTGCAGGGCAGAAATGGAGACACAGACATAGAGAAAAAACAGGTGCCAACAAGTGAGGGAAGGAGAGGTTCTGACAAATAGAGTAACAAGGAAACATATACCATATGTAAAATAGATAGCCAGAAGAAATTTCTGTGTGACTCAGGGAACTCAAACTAGAACTCTGTAACCACCTAGAGGAATCGGATGGGGTGAGATGTGGGAGGGTGGTTCAAGAAGAAGGGGTACATATATGTACCTATGCCTGATTCATGCTGATGTATGGCAGAAACAACACACTATTATCCTTCAGTTTAAAAAAAATGAAAAGGAGAAATAGCAACCAATATCCCAGAAATACAAAACTCATAAAACAATACTACAGTTATATGGCAACAAATTGGATAACCTAGAGTGAACAGACAAATTTCTAGAAATATCTGATCTTTCAAGACTGAATCAGGAAGGAGTAGACAGTTTGAAGAGACCAATCACTAGCAGTGAAACTGAGTTTGTGAAAAACAAAAACAAAAACAAAAACCAACACAAAATAAAACCTCCCAGGAAACAAAAGTCCAGTAATAGCTTCACAGGGAAATTCTACCAAACATATAAAAACAGTAATACCTATCCTCAAGCTATTCCAAAGATGAAGGAGATGGACAACTCCACAGTTCATTCTGCGAGGTTACAATTACCTTGAAAGCAAAACCAATATAAATATTGGTTTATATTGATAAATATATTGATAAATATATTTTATCAGATATATCTAATTTATGTAGTGTCTTTGGTTTTGCTTTCAAGGTAATAGATCAAAATATTACCAAACAACTCAATAATGTATACAAATGATCATAAACCATAATCAAGTGGGATTTACTTCAAGGAAGCAAGGGTGTTTCAGTATTTGCAAATCAGTCAATGTGATACACCACATTAAAAAAAGGAAGGATAAAAATTATATGGTCATCTCGACAGATATAGAAAAAGCAATTGACAAAATTCAATATTGATTTATGATTAAAAACTCTCATCATAGTGGTTGTAGAAAGAACATATCTCAACATAATAAAGACTTTTCATGAGAAACATACAGCTAACATCATAGTTATCAGTGAAAAGCTGAAAATCTTTCCTCTAAATTCATGAACAAGACAAGGATGCCCACTGTTATCATTTTTACATAGCACAACAATAAGACAAGAAAAAGAAATAAAAGGCATACAAATTGGAAGGGAAGAAGTAACACTGCCATTATTTGTAGATGCTGCTGCTGCTAAGTCACTTCAGTCATGTCCGATTCTGTGCGACCCCATAGACGGCAGCCCACCAGGCGCCCCCATCCCTGGGATTCTCCAGGCAAGAACACTGGAGTGGGTTGNAATAAAAGGCATACAAATTGGAAGGGAAGAAGTAACACTGCCATTATTTGTAGATGCTGCTGCTGCTAAGTCACTTCAGTCATGTCCGATTCTGTGCGACCCCATAGACGGCAGCCCACCAGGCGCCCCCATCCCTGGGATTCTCCAGGCAAGAACACTGGAGTGGGTTGCCATTTCCCTCTACAACAAGACACTATATACAGAAAACTCTATAAAGTCTCCAACAGAAAATTATTAGCTAGTAAATGGGTTCAGCAAAGTTGCAGGATTAAAGACTAATATACAGAAATATATTGCTTTTATATACACTATTAATGAAATGTAAAAAAAAAGAATGCAAGAAAACAACCCAATATAATTGCATTAAAAAGTATAAAATATCTAGGAATAGACTACTAAGGAGGTGAAATACCTGCACTCTGAAAAGTATAAAGCTTTGATGAAGAAATTTAAAAATGATACCTAGAAATGGAAAGATCACCTATGTTCTTGCACTGGAAGAATTAATATTGTTAATATGACCATTCTCCCCAAAGTAATCTATAGATTTAATACAAATACCTATGAAAATACACATGACATTTTTTACCAAATTAGAACAAATCCCCAAATTTATATGAAACCCCAAAAGCCTCCAAATAGCCAAAGCAATCTTGAGGAACAAAAAAGATGGATGTTTCAGCTCCCTGACTTCAGATTATATGCAAAGATACACTAATCATAACAACATTGTACTGGCACAGATACAGATACATAGATCAACAGACCATAATAGAGAGCCCAGAAATAAATTCATATACTTATGGTCAGTTAATCTATGACAAAGGAGCAAGAATATACAATGGAGAAAAGACCATGTCTTTAATAAATGGTGCTGGAAAAACTGGACAGCTACATGTAAAACAATGTAATTAGAACATTTGCTCACATCATGTTAAAAAAAAGAGCTAAAAATGAGTTAGAGACCTAAATGTAAGATCTGAAGAGTACATAAGAACAGTCTTTGACATAAGTCTTAGAAATATTTTTTGGACCTTTCTCCTAAGGCAAAAGTAATAAAAGCAAATGGGATCTAATTAAACTTAAAGCTTTTGCACAGCAAAGAATTCATTGACAAAATAGACAATCTATTGAAAAATATAAAATACTTGCAAGTGATATGATCAATGAGAGGATGATATCCAAAATGCATAAATAGTTTGTATAATTCAGTATCAAAAACCCACAAAACTTGATTTGAAAATTGGGCAGAAGGCCTGAATAGACATTTTCCCAAAGAAGACATACAGATGACCAAGAAGCACATGAAAGATAAATGCTCAGCGTCAGATAAATGTAAATCAAAACCACAGTGAGCTATCACTTCACACCTCTCAAAATGGCTATCATCAAAAGACCACAAATAATAAATGTTGGTGAGCGTGCAAAGAAAAAGGAACCCCGGTGCACTGTTGATGGGAATGTAAATTAGTGTAGCCACTATGGAAAATAGTATGGGGTTTCTTCACAAAACTAAAAATAGAGTTATTATATGATCCAGCAATCTTGCTCTTGGGCATGTATCTTGAAACGATGAAAATTTTAATTTGAAAAGATACATGCACCCCCAACGGTAATAGCGGCACTATTTATAATGGCTAGAAATGAGACATAGAAACAGCCTAAAGGTCCATTGACAGGCGAATGGATAAAGAAGATGTGCTGTATACACAATGGGATATTAATCCACTGTAAACAAGGATGAAATTCTGCCATTTGCTACAATGTGGATGAATCTAGAGGGTATTACGCTTAGTTAAATGTCAGACAGTTAAAGACAATACTGTACAATATCACTGTATGTGGAATCTAAAAAGTAAAACTGGTGAGTATAGCAAAAAAGAAAGAGACTCACAGATAAAGAGAACAAACTAGTGGCTATCGGTATGGGGAGGGGAGGGAAGGGGTCTGAAAGGGATAAGACATTAAAAGATACCAAGTACTATATATAAAATAAACTAGCAACAAGAATATTTAGTACTTCTGATATAATATTGTAAATCAGCTATACTTCAAGTAAAAACATAAATGAGACACTGGATGCTAACCAAACTTATTGTAGTTTCATAACACAGTAAGTCAACCATTATTTTGTACATTTAAATGTGTACGGTGATATATGTCAATTATATCTCAATAAACCTAGAAAAAATTAAAATGTGAGAGAAAAATGCTAATAAAATATTGTAAATAAAAAAATAAAATATTGTAAATAAAAGTGAATACAAGGAGTGACAAAATTTTAAAATATTATATATATATAAATATTTATATTTATTTATATAAATATATGTATATATATACACACATATATATGCAATTTTCCTTCACCATCTCTCAGAGCTTGCTCAAACTCATGTCCGTTGAGAAGGTGATGCCATCCAACCATCTCGTCTTCTGTTATCCCCTTCTCCTCCAGACTTCAATCTTTCCCGGGATCAGGGTCTTTTCTAATGAGTCGGCTCTTTGCATAAGGTGGCCAAAGTATTGGAGCTTCAGCTGCAGCAACAGTCCTACCAATGAATATTCAGGCTTGATTTCCTTTAGGATGGACTGATTTGATCTCCTTGCAGTCCAAGGGACTCTGAAGAGTCTTTTCCAATACCACAGTTCAAAAGCATCAATTTTTCAGCACTCAGCTTTCTTTGACTATATAAACTTTGTTGGCAAATAAGTGTCTCTTCTTTTTAATATACTGTCTCAGTTTGTCTAGGTTTGTCATAGCTTTTTTTCCAAGAAGCAAGCATCTTTTAATTTCATGGCAGTGATTTTGCAGTCCAAGAGAATAAAATTTCTCACTGTTTCCATTGTTTCCCCATCTATTTGCAATGAAAGGATGGGATTGGATGCCATGATCTTAGCTTTTTGAATATTGAGCCTTAAGGCAGCCTTTCCACTCTTCTCTTTCACTTTCATCAAGAGGCACTTTAGTTTTTCTTTGCTTTCTGCCATATGGGTACTGTCATCTGCATATCTGAGGTGACTGATATTTCTTCCAGCAATCTTGTTCCAGCTTGTGCTTCATCCGGCCCAGCATTTCTCCTGATGTACTCTGCAAGTAAGTTAAATAAGCAGAGTGACAATATACAACCTTGATGTATTCCTTTCCCAATTTTGAACCAGTCTGTTGTTTCATGTCCAGTTCTAACTTCTTGACCTGCATACAAGTTTCTCAGGAGGCAGGTAAGCTGGTCTGGTATTCCCATCTCTTTCAGAATTTTCCACAGTTTGTTGTGATCCACACAGTCAAAGGCTTTAGCATAGTTAATGAAGCAGAAATAGATGTTTTTCTGGAATTCTTTTGCTTTTTTAATGACCTAACAGATATTGGTAATTTGATCTCTGGTTCCTCTGCCTTTTCTAAATCCAGTTGCAACATCTGGAAGTTCTTGGTTCACTGTTGAAGCCTAGCTTGGAGAATTTTCAGCATAATTTTGCTGGTATGTGAAATGAGTGCCATTATGCAATAGTTTGAACATTCTTTGGCATTGCCTTTTTTGGGGATTGGAATGAAAACTGACCTTTTCCAGTTCTGTGGCCACTGCTGAGTTTTCCAAATTTGCTGACATATTGAGTGCAGCACTTTAACAGCATCATCTTTTAGGATTTGAAAATGCTCAGCCAAAATTCCATCACTTTCATTAGCTTTGTTCATAGTGTTGTTTCCTAAAGCCCACTTGACTTCGGACTCCAGAATTTTTGGCTCTAGGTGAATGATCATGCCATCGTAGTTATCTGGGTCATTAAGACCTTTGTTGTATAGTTCTCTTGCATATTCTTACCACTTCTTAATATTTTCTGCTTCTGTTAGGTCCCTACCATTTCTGTCCTTTGTTGTGCTCATCTTTGCATGAAATGTTCCCTTGGTTTCTCTAATTCTCTTGAGGAGATTTCTAGTCTTTCCCATTCTATTGTTTTCCTCTATTTCATTTCATTGTTTTCTTATGAAGGCTTTCTTATCTCTCCTTGCTATTTTTTAGAACTCTGTATTCAGGATAGGTATATCTTTCCTTTTCTCTTTTGCCTTTTCTTCAGTGTTACGAAGCATTAGTGTTAAGGAAAATGAAATTAGCTCTCAAAGTAAAAATCATTGCTGACTTCCAAGTAAATGGCATGTAAATGGTTATCTGCAATTGTGGGTTAAAATATTACTGAGGTTCTCAGGCCATATCAGGAAGACCATCTCTGGCTTCGTCAGCTGGACTGCAGCAGCCAGGGTTTCCTCGAACAGTAATAACTTGAATTGCTCTACCGCCCAGGTTCCTGAGAACTGGAAGTGTAAGGACAGGCCAGTTTACCAGCTGCTTCCTTGAAAGTCCGGAGGGACACCCGACAGGGACAGCTGTGGTTCTTCTTCAATCAGTACTTTCTTCCTTTGGGATTCTTAATGCAGATTGGGAAATTTAAAAATGCATTTTGTTATCCATTGGCTCCTCGCCTCCAAGCATCAGCCAAAGCTGTAATGCAGCATTTTCCAAGGGCTGGGTTTTGGTTCCCCTGCAGTCCTGTAGCCACAGTGCCGTGCTAACGCATCTCCTGCAGGATCACAGAGAACTCAGCACGCTGGCAGTGGAGGGGCCAGGGTGACTTTGACACCTATCTGTTACCTTCAGGTTCAGCAAAGATACAGCTGGAAAGCACAGAGGCTGTAACCTAAATCCCGCCTGCTCACAAAATCTTGTCTCTTGATTAGGTCATTTGAATAAAACATGATATGGAATCTCACATTAGATATTCACACATGCTTACTTTAAAAATCTGGGTTTGGCAGAAAGAAAAACACCAATACAGTATACTTACACATATATATGGAATTTAGAAAGATGGTAATGATAAACCTGTACGTGAGACAGCAAAAGAGACACAGATGTATAGAACAGCCTTTTGGACTCTGTGGGAGAGGGAGAGGGAGAGGGAGAGGGAGGGATGATTTGGGAGAGTGACAGTGCAACATGTATGATATCATAAGTGAAATGAATCGCCGGTCTAGGTTCGATGCAGGATGCAGGATGCTTGGGACTGATGCATGGGGATAATCCAGAGAGATGGTGGGGGTAGGAGGGGAGAGGTGGGGGTCGGGATTGGGAGTTCATATACACTCGTGGCTGATTCATGTCAATGTATAGCAAAATGAATACAGTATTGTAAAGCAAAACAAACTAAAAGATAAAAATTAATTTAAAAAAATCTGGGTTTGGGAGGATATGCTAGATTTTTAAAAGTTTCTCTCTGCTTTACCAGTTTCTCTGAATTGGTTTACCAGTTACATATTTTGCTTCTGTTTTTATAGACTTCTGAGAGCAACAGCAAATATATTCAAAACTGAGAATATTTCATTTGGATTGAACACAATGAGAAGGTGGATAAATGCATAAGTACAAAAAATCCTGTAAACTTATGTGTGTGTATGCACATGTGTTTTAACTGTGTACGTATTTCCATGGCAACAATTGGAGACAAACAGAGCAATTAACAAAATTTTACAAATTATTTTAACCAACCCCTTGCTATTTTGAAATTTACCAGGATATGTATTTACTTAGATTTTTCGTCTTTCAACCACACTTTTAGGATTTGATGCTGATAGCAAAGAAGAGTCAATTAAATATTTAAAAGCATTGCAAAGCGACTTTGTCACTGCTCTAGCAATTTTATGATTAATTTTTCAATTGGCCCTCATTGAAAGCCTAAAGCAAATTTTATTTTGTGAGGAAGACTGAGTGATTGAAGATTTCTATTGCAAAGACTATATTAAAATAAAATATTCTGAAGCACACAATTTAAAGAATTAATTTTATGCTGCTAGTATGATTTAATAATGTCATTTACACTAAGCTTGATGGAATGGCAGCCCCAGAATAATGGCACCCACTAGAAAGTCATTAAGCTAAATATTTAAAATGTTGTTTTATACTTTTAGGCATATAAATAATTTATAGTGTGGAACTGACTATCTGGATGAGAAACAGGGAATGGGTACAAAGTGTCTGTGGCCAGTGTAAACGTGAGACTGGACTCATTTTAATGTATAATCCTGTCATTCATTTATGGTATACTGAGGTAAATAAAGCGAAGGAATACAAAATATGTAAGGCTTAGTTGAAGGGTCACCAGAAATTCACTTGGACCAGTCACTTAAACCTCTCAGTTCCTTACTGTTGTAATCTGTAAAATGGACTCATTTGCATGATGGAATGAGAAGGGAGATTCACAGGTACTTTGAGAGTGTGGCTGTAAGAGTATAACAGCAATATAATAGCAGTAAGGAAATCAAAGGTGGTGCAGTGGGCCATGCCAGGTTAACCACATCTCTTTGTAGTTAATGCTTAAGTAAGTAAAGTCACTCAGTCGTGTCCGACTCTTTGTGACCCCATGGACTGCAGCCCACCAGGCTCCTCAGTCCATGAGATTCTCCAAGCAAGAATACTGGAGTGGGTTGCCATTTCCTTCTCCAGGGTAATGCTTAAGAGGGTAAAATGTGGTACAGATTCCAAAACTCAAAATTGTATTTATTTATTTAAAGAATGAAACTTTTTATTGTTTTTTTAACCATACCACTTGGCATGTGGGTTCCCGGCCATGGATAGAGCCATATCTTCTGCAATGGAAGTACAAAGTCTTAACCACTGGACCCCAAGGGAAGTTCAACAAAACTGTATTTTAAAAAGCTCTTAAAGGAGCATGGCTTGCTGCTTCTTGCATATCGGTTACATTGGTTTTCTCACCTTTAACTGACTCTTCCTCAATTAAAACTTCTGTTCCTTGGTAATTTTACCTTGTATGTCTCCTCATATATTTTAATTCTTATCATATCTTGCTTATTTCCTTAGTGTTTCTCAACTCAAATTTTGGAGAAAAGAAACTTATTCATCTAGTTTATTTTTCACTGCCAAGCCATGGATCATGTGTCACTGGCCACTAGGAAGATTGACTATTATTAAGATGGTTCTAGTCCTGGCCAGTGAGGGCAAAAGGTTTATATGAAAAAAACAAAACAAAACATTGCTGTGGCAGTAATAGACTCGAGGCATGGAAATTTCACTAAGAGGGGCCTGCAGACAAGTAGGTACTGATGGAAATCTTATGTTCATCTTGCTATGTAAACTACTTCCAGCTCCCTGAAAGTGATATGATCTTTCTTTTCTCTGGATCTTTGTAGATACTGATTTTTCCTATTCTGTAATGGGTTTTCGACTTTGCTTCATAAATAAGCCTACTCCCTTGATTTGAACTTCCAGTGCCCCTTTCAATATGGAACTCTGTCTTGGCATTTGCCCATCCATGCTTTGAATGAGCTGTGCTCCTTGTGAATTGGGGAAGTAGAATCTTAACGAGTGGGATGGAGAAAAATGACATGGAAAATGCATAAATACTTTCTTTGGGTAAAAACTGTCTCAGCAAGATCATGCTACTTTGCAGATATTTCTTCCACTTTTTGATTTTGTGACACACAAAAATAAGCAAATAAATACGACCCTCATATTCTGGGAGCGAGGAAGTTGAAAAGGTAAAAACAGAGGTTATCTCTTTGATTACGATGCAAAGTGTAGGAAAGGTGAATAGGGTGAAGAAGCCAAATCTTCTAACAAATAAACTGTGCAGGGAAACTGTGTTGGAACAAGTGGGACATTGGAGAAGAAACTGCTGAGAAGTGATTTTGACTGTCTGAAGAGGCAGAAGTAGTGAGGAAACTCTTAGGCTTGACCTTCAATTTTGTCCTTTTCAAAAGTGTATCTGAAACATGTTCTTCTATAACAGTTAATATGGTTTAAGTTGCTTTTTCAATAACATATTTTGGAGCAAAAAGGAAATAAAGTCTACTTATTTCTATGTTAAGCAAATTAACAAGTAATTGAAAGCCTTCCAATTCAGGTCATGTGACTGACACTCTTCTGCCCCCTTTTGGAAGCTCATCTGCTTTGTACTTCCCTCTGTTTGAGTCATATTAAACTCAGCTCATGAACTACAAAATTAAAGACAGTAATCATAGTGTGAAAAGGGATAGAGGCAGCAATGCATGTGTTAATGAAAAGGATTAGGACTTCTTTTACTTTTGAAAAAAGAAAAGAATTATAATCATTAGCTTTCATGTCTGAGAGGGCTGAATTAAACCCCAGTTTAGGATCTACCCTTTCTATAATCTCAAAAAACTTTCTTCAATCATTCATTCATTCATCCTTCAGATATAAACTGAGTACATAAAATGAGTGTTCACTGTGTGCCCATAACTGTACTAGATATTAAATGTGATGGTGGCAAAACAGAATCCATGTCCTCCAGAAACCTAATTTGGAGACTGCCATCAACTTGTATTTTAAATATGAATAAAGTTCTTTTTTTCTAAGTTGAGAGAAACATGATGTATAGTTTAATTCTTTCCCCTAAATTTGAAGTGTTATTATGAAAATGAGATACTTTATAGTACTTGGTAAAAGAGTTTCAACACATTGTAAATATTTATAATAAGTAGTATTTATTATTTCCAGTGTCTTTGAAAATGTTTAGTATGGGATTATAGTGGTACTAGTAATAAATAAACTGATAGTAAGAATAGCATTAAGTGAAATTTTTATGTTACTTAAGTCAAAGAGATAAGTGCAGTGGGGTGAGATACAATTTTTGTTATATATAAGAAGAACAGTTTTTTTCCCAGTGATCATATATGCCATAAATTCTCTTTTTGGAAGCCATTGGGAAATAAGGTATAAAATATATAATATTAATTGTTTCAGAAAGAGCTTATGGAAAATAGGCTCTATTTAAGTAAGAGGAGGGAGAAAAGTAGATGAGTTTAGATAAGGAGGCTGTTCTGAGCTTAGAGTGCAGCTTGGGAGAAGGTTTGGCTGTAGGTGGAAGTGAAATACAGATAAGAAGAAGGCTATTTGCACATGTACTTAGAGAAGCAGGGTGAAGCTCCTTAGCAGACTAAAGGAATCTAAGGGGAATGAAAGAAAAAGGAGCAATGATTAAATAGAGTCGTCCGAATCCAAAGTGTAATAGTAGTTCCATAGTGAAATGGTGTGTCCCATGGTTAAAATGCTGGTGCAGCGGAGGGAAAGTACCCTGCTGGATTGTGAGAGAGGCTTACTTCCTAGAGATTGAAAATAGAACAAGAGGGCTACTACAAATGGCAGAAGAGACCACTTCTTAGGAATACTGCCTAGAATCACAAATATTTGCTGCTTGTTTTATTTTAACTGTGACAAAATGCATACAGCATAACATTTTAAATGCACATTTCAGTACCGTTAAGTATAGTCACATTTGTGTGAAGTGGATCTCCAGAACCTCTTCATCTGGCAGAACGGGGAAGCTGTATGCTTGTTACATAGCAGCTGCTCCTTTCACCCTTGCTCCCCAGCCCCAGGCACACGCTTTGTTTCCATGGCTTAGACTGCTGTTGGCCCCTCACAGAGCACAACCATACAGTAGTTGTCTTTTTTGTGACTAGCTTATTTCACTAAGCATAGTGTCTTCAAGTTTACATGCCTCTTCTAAACCCTTGGGAGAAATATCCCTAATCATAGAAGATACCTTGGTGAGGGATGAGTATAAACTTTCTTCCTGGAGCCTTGAGAGAATCAGATCTTAACCAGGACTAGAGGAACTGGGGACAGAGCAAAGGATAAAGAGATGGAGGAGAAATAGCTTAGACAGAAAACAGTAACATGGACGAAGTTCGTAAAGCAAATAGTGGCTGAAAATGTAACCAGAAGCCACCAGACAAAGGAAATAGGAAATGGGGCCCTTTTATAGTGTGACCTAAACTGATCCCTGGGTCTCTGGAGTGAATAGGAAGCCCTGATATGGCCAGTCTAGTTTGGACTTTGACATTGAACAAGGAATATGGAGAGCATATCTTTCAAACAGGCCCTGTAAAAACAATCCAAGCTTTTATCCAGGCAAAGACTAATTTCTAATAAGTCCTAAGGAGGAGTCTTAAAGAAGAGTGGACCAGATGATGTGGCAAATGAATCAACTGCCTGGGATTGTGCGCTTTTTGGAGTCTTTCATATGTCGCTAAGAGTCGGACACGACTGAGCGACTTCACTTTCACTTTTCACTTTCATGCATTGGAGAAGGAAATGGCAACCCACTCCAGTGTTCTTGCCTGGAGAATCCCAGGGACAGCGGAGCCTGGTGGGCTTCTGTCTATGGGGTTCACAGAGTCGGACACGACTGAAGCGACTTAGCAGCAGCAGCAGCAGCATATTTTCTAATAAGTCCTAAGGAGGAGTCTTAAAGAAGAGTGGACCAGATGATGTGGCAAATGAATCAACTGCCTGGGATTGTGCGCTTTTTGGAGTCTTTCATATGTCGCTAAGAGTCGGACACGACTGAGCGACTTCACTTTCACTTTTCACTTTCATGCATTGGAGAAGGAAATGGCAACCCACTCCAGTGTTCTTGCCTGGAGAATCCCAGGGACAGCGGAGCCTGGTGGGCTTCTGTCTATGGGGTCTCACAGAGTCGGACACGACTGAAGCGACTTAGCAGCAGCAGCAGCAGCATATGTCTCTATGTCATCTTTCATTCAAATATAGACTGTGGAGAACTGGCATAAAAGTGTGGCCATGTTTTCCAAGATGATCTCAATTCATTTGTGTTCATGGGACAATCTAAGATTATTCTACAAAATGTCAAAGTGTAGGTGGGTAGACACTGGGAAAATTTTATATCACACAGCACTAGCTGTTATTACTTGAATTGTGTTAAGTAAGTTGTTTCTGAAGGTGACATACTTCCTCAAGGTTGTTCCTGGGATTCCTAGCACCCTAAGTTATGAGTAGACCAGTGGACACTTGTAGTGTTCTTTAGTTCATTTATGCTTAAATCCATTCTATAGTTCTTTATTAAGTACCTACTGTTTGCTAGGTTATATTGTAGGTGTTGGAAAAATAGAGAAAGATAAAGCTTCTGCTGTTATGGAATTGGCATTTCAGTGTTAGTGAACAAAGAGTAGAAAATAAGAAATAGGTTATTGAACACATAAGATCATTTTAAGTCATGATATGTGTGATATAGAAATAAAATAGGATGATGTGATAAAAAGTTATGAGGTGTTGTGAGGCTAAGGTAATCATGAAAGACTTCTCTAGGGTGATGACACTGGAGTTGAGACCCTAAAGACAAGAAAGAAGTCAGCTGGGGAGGGGTGTGAAGGGTGGCTGATGGATGAACAAATGCAAAGGCCTAAAGCAGAAATGAGTTTGACGGGGTCTCTGAGGTGGGAAGAGAGTATGATGGGGGAGAGAAGAGTGGAAGGAGATCAGTTGGAGAGAAAGACCTGGCCTGGTCATTAGGCCATGGCATGGCACAGAATGAGTATTTTATTCTTAGTGTAGTGGGATGCTCTTTGCACAAAAGCAACTTTTTCTAAAGACTGAAGTTTGGAAGGACTGATGCTAAAGCTGAAGCTCCAATACGTTGGCCCCCTGATGCAAAAAGCCTAATTTTTGGAAAAGACCCGATGCTTGGAAAGATTTAAAAGGCAGGAGGAGAATGGGTTGACAGAAGATGAAATGGTTGGATGCCATCATTGACTCAGTGGATGTGAGTCTGAGCAAACTCTGGGAGGTAGTGAAGGACAGAGAAGCCTGGCATGCTGCAGTCCATGGGGTTGTGTGAGTTGGACGTAGCTGAGCAACTGAACAAAACAACAATCAACTTTATTACTGTTAAAAGTGATATTGGAGAATGTGACCAAAGAATCACTTTATTATTGATAAAACTGATATTTGTTGGAATGTATCTAAACTATTTACTTTCATGTTAAAGAACAAATATTGGAGAATGAATGTTATATCTGTGGACATGTGGGTTATCTATCCCTATAAGACAGATGGGGGAAGAAAGCAGAAAGGGCATGCTGGAAGGTCATCCATCCTAAAGGGTTCACTGGAGGAACTTAAGTAGGAACTGGTTATGGGTATTGGCTATCCAAACAACAGTTCCAGCCCACAGAGATCTTCTAGTTTCATGGTGGAAATGGCAACTTAGCTAGAGCTGCTGGATATTTGAACAAGTGGAGTTTCTTTGAGGGGAAAAATTTCATGTTTAAGAAAATTTTACAATGGGCTCTTTTAAATTATAAAACATAGTCTCTTGACCATGATGGCTACTCCATTT